>VYZT01061349.1:69464-90516 GCA_013400735.1 Pomatostomus ruficeps
GTCTCCTGGAGATGAACTATACTAATTAGGATAACATTAAGGTAGTAACTACCTGTAACTCAGTAGGAGCGATAGTTTGCTGTTAGACCACACCTTATGACAAATTGTCCTTTGACTAGGACACAAAATATCCTTTTTGATTTGTCATCTTGAAATATTCATGATTGTTTCTGTAAAGAAGGGGGGAATGGAAATAATGCATTTTCAGAAATGTCTGCATGGATAGAAGAAGGCTTTATGCAAAGCATTGATTAAAGACAAGGGTTTGCTGTCCACACCAGGTTAGTGCATCCACAGAGCATCATTCTGTGGCAAGCCCATGCTGAAGTATTCCTCAGCTTGTAATAGTTCAGATGTTGCTGTGCAGGTGCAGCTGGAATTCCTGGCACAGGTATTTCTGCAGTAAATAACTGTGGGCTGAGCAGGTGCAAATAGCTGATCTTCCTCACAGTGACCTGACACAATTTACAGAGTTTATGGCTTTTGTTCTGTTAAAACATTTAATGCCTGTTGGAGTCTTGGTGTCTTCAGAATGGAAAAATTTTGATCTCATCAGTTTGCTGGGTTTTTAAAAAATTTTATTTTTTATATTTGTTTTTTGTTTTTTTCTTTTTAACTTAAAGTGAGAGGACATAAGGATTGAAAAGAGGCAACAACTCATCATATGGTCTGAGCAATGCTCACCTGCATGGTGCCAGGGGCTCAGAGATGATTCCTTTCAGTCATTTCTGTTCAGCTTTTGTCTCTAATCAGAACATTTTCAAATATTAACACAGAAATTGCCAAATCATCCTCAACTTTGTGATATAATGTGTATCAGTTTTGTGGTGTGATTCCCAAATTTGGTAAACAAAATAGAGCCCCTTCACTTGTGCTGTATTTATGGAAAATGGCCATTATGTTGGGCTTTTTTGAATAAGATGGATGAAAAATCATACTAGTTTAGCATATTCATGCTAAGGTATGGAGAAGAACATTGTGACAGGAATATAATTTTAACACTGCCATTAAAAATAAATTGAAAATGTTTCATACATGACACTAGCGGTAATAGCATTCTGCTTGTTAGAACTAGTACCTATTGTGTGTGTATTAGACACTTCCAAGATATGAATAAGTTTTATAGAAAAACAGCTTGTTACTACCTTATTGAAACGTATTTTTGTAACTGTTAGTACTGTGGTGGGATTTGGAAGTCTTTTCAGTGAATATCCATAGTTCTAAGACAAATATGTAAGTAAAAATGAAGAAAAACCTGAAATTCAGCAGTAGTTGTGTGCTTCAAACCAGTCCTAATATGAGTGATTATCCAAATAGGTGAATCCTCTTCCTGACCTCAGCCACATTGTTACAGTCCTTTAACACAGGTAAGGCAGAGAGCATCTTCAGAGTCTCGGACTGTGGCAAAATTCACATCATTGGCAGCCTTTACAGAGACATGGCACTGCAGTGACTTCCAGCTGCTGCTGTTTGCACTGGAACACGGAACATTGTTCCTAATCCCATTCTCCTCCTCTCCATATCCACATAGAGAATAAATAATTATTATTGCTATTTATATATTCTTACTTTGTTTACAAGTAAATTATGAAAGGTAAAACTAAGAACCTCACCATCCCATTATTTGGTGACCAACCTCTGCCCAGGATTCAGCTGAAGGGCAGTTGAGAAAAGTGCTGAAGCAACTTCCAAAGAAAGGAGACTTAATCTGCATACTTGCTTCCTTAAATTCCCCCTTCTACAAACCTGTATGTTTCTTTCAAAACAGTGTGTTTAGTGGCCTTTGATGTGCAAAGTATTAAAATGGTGATGAACAGTGAAATAAATACTTCATTTTATCTCTACTTTGATTAGTTATTGACATTTTAGCTCATTGTGCTCCTCTACATATTAATATTTCATATGCAAAGGGCTAGGGAATTCAAAACCTATGCAAACCTTCCATATTCTTTCCAGCAATAACCTTGCATAAGAAGAAATATGGACCAGTTATAAGGAGAAATAGAAGGGCAGCCCCTCTGGCCTTGGGTTGTTTTTAGTTCTATGTAGGTTAAGTTCTACTTGGTGATAGCACTGAGTGCATTCTACACCTTTTCACATGTAGGTACTGAACAGGGAGTGAAGTTAACCTTCCAAGCAATTACATAGTCTCCTTTCACAGCCAAGCATCACTTTTGTTGCTGCTGTTTTGGAAGTGTGTTTGTTTATTTCTTTGTGTATATATAAGGACTTTCTAGCAGTTTTCAAGCAATGTCTCAGCTTGGGTTTTGTAGTTAATTATAAGCTTTTCTGAAATGGTCTTCTGAAAGAAGTTTTGGATGTTGCAAGTAGTTAGCTAAATTGAACAGAATTTAGAAATTTTTTTTTGATCCGACTTTGGTAAGTGTGTGAAAACTGCTTCCCAGCTCAGAGTATCACTAATCAAATTTGTTGATTTAAAAGATAAGAT
This sequence comes from Pomatostomus ruficeps, assembly GCA_013400735.1. Lineage (NCBI taxonomy): Eukaryota > Metazoa > Chordata > Aves > Passeriformes > Timaliidae > Pomatostomus > Pomatostomus ruficeps. Next base: position 71,914 of record VYZT01061349.1, read on the forward strand.
TGCTTGACTGTAAATTTAATCTGAGCAAGGTCATTGGGAAAATTTGGAATCAGTTAATCTGGGCAAAGAAGGAATGTCTTTGTGTGGAGTACAGACTCGATCTGCTGAAATTAATTTTCTCAATGGAGAAGGTAAAGGTTTTCTTTCTTTTCTCTCATTTTCTCTTTTGTCCTTTGTTGCCTTACTGCATGCATTTTTAAGCTTTCAAAACAATCAGAAAATTGGAGATTCTCCTGAAAACATATAAAGGAAAACCAAAAAGCTCTGCAAGGAAAACTGGCTGGTATTAGTGATGAATGTGCAAATTAAGATAATAAATAGCTCAGCATTAAGGCTGGCCTGGGCTATGGTAGTATTCCATGGCAGTGATCTCTAAAAAACCCAACAAAGTCCTCTTTGACAAAGAATTACTTTGAGAAGGCTAAACAATTTATAAAAGCGTCTGCCACTCTGCAATATGGACACACTCTTGGTGTGTTTGTCAGTACTAAATGGATTTGCTTTTAAACGAGCTAGCATATTTGCAGCCAAATTTATTTGTCCTCCTGCTGGCTCCTGCAATCAAGCATCGTAAGTGTGACTGTTTAGCATCATAAACTTTTTGACAGGAGTGAGTTGACTGCCACATTTCCTTTAGCTTGAAGGGTCTCAAAGCCGTTCGTTACCTTAATGCAATAGTCTGCCCCAGCTGTGGTGGGACACGTCTGGGAACCTTCACCAGAAGGGGGATATTCATGCTCCTCCTCTGATTCCTCTGAGCCACAGCAGTAACCACATGTCCAGTGGCATTTCCTCCAGACTGGGAAGCACATACACCAGGAGTGCTACAACATTTTGGACAAAATTTTGGTGCCTTGTTTACAAAAATAACTAAGGAGCATAATTCAACATAAGGACTGAATTAGTGGAGATGAGAGCTGAGCAGATGGCTTAATACTAAGATTTATGAGTCACCTGAGATGCTGAACATTAAATACATGCAAGCTTCTTCCTATTCTTAGGGATCTGTACACTTTTAATTCCTCTAGTACCCTTATTTTGGTGTCATCTGGCCTTTTGTGATATGCATTTTTATAAAAACTCAATTGGGTAATGAAATACTTTTGTTATAGGTTTGCAGCTGGAGCGCTAATGAAAGGCCAGCCGATCACTGTAAAAAGTCCATTCATATCACTGCTCTTTAGGAAATGACTGGCTCTGTTCATTCCCTGGCTGGCAGAAGAAATCATGTAAGGACTTACCTGCTTCAGTGCGAAGCAAGGGTGTTTGAACTAACGTGGGTGCCGAGGGTCAAATCACACCCCAAAACTCCTGACCTTACTGCACTCTTAAGTGTCAGTTTAGCTTCCTAAGTGTTGGGCCATCTTATTTTTCAACTGTAAGATTTATTAATAACTTTTTGCTTTTTATTATTGCTTCCATTATTAGAAAACAGTGAATTGAGTTTAACAGAATCTTAATAGAAAAAAATACTAGTTTTTTGGATTTTTTTTTCCCCTTCTTCTTTTTATCTATGTCATGGCTTTTTATTTTGAGCAGGGTGTGGATATATCTTCATTTCTCTTGGCTGTGTGCCTTTCCCACCCAGCCACACAAACAAGAGGGAACATCTTTCAATTCAGAAGCTGGCAAAAGTAACGGAGCAGCAAAATTCCACCCTTGGGGAGAAGGTTAGGTGTTCTTTTAAGAATGTGAGAAAAGCAGCAGGTTTTGCCTTAAGGTACTGGGGTGAAAATTGGTGTCTTTGCACGGGATCTTTCATTAACACATGGAAGAACAAAGACAACACATGGGAAGACATACAGAAAAGTGCTACTGCTTGTGGAGAATATGAGCTTTTCCTTACTAGGGATTCGGAGCATTTTGGATATTCACCTGGAGTTTTGTAGCTGGTACTGAATGATGTTTCTGCTTTTCCAAAATTCACTTTTCATCTTTACTACCCTTGTTCAGAAGCACTGACATCACTATGAAAAATTACTATAATCTCATAGTTTAAAGTGAAAAATCATTGATCAATGAGGAGGTGTAATAACATGTATAGGAATAGCTTCCTATTTTCATATTTTATGAATAAACCAAATACAATAGATAATTCAATTATGAAGGATCAGAGAGTTTTAGTCTTGATCAGAGGGTGCACTGATTTATGCCATTAACCAATTCAAATGCTTGCATTTGTCACAGATCTGCTGTGGCAGATGGAGGATCCCAAGGGATAATTTGCTGCGACACAGTAGGAGCTAAAGTGTAGCTTGCAATGAAATGGGCAGCAGCAGGAGAGTGACGGGGAGAGCCGCGTAAGAGGAAGATGAGCAGCAGTCTTGCATGCTGTGTTCTGGAGCAGCACGGCTTTTGGGTCAAATTAATGTTAGAGTTAGTGCTTCTGCTGCAAAGTTTCTGTTTGGCTGCACTCTTTTACAAAGCACCTAAGACAAGTTTTGTCAGCGGGTGTTTGCAGATTTTGAATTCAAGGTTGACATGAAGAAAACTGCTTGTTTCAAAACATCCATTGTGCTGGGGGCTGTGATGATAGTAGTAGTAATAGTAGTAGTAGTAAGTGCCTGAGTGCATGTTTCTGTGTAGCTGCTTAGCCAGAGTGGGGAGAGCTCCTGTCGTGCTGCCTCTGACAATAACACATACTTAACTGTAATTTTTGCATTGTTTCTAGTTTATTGATTGGTGATTGTGTAGACTGTTGCTAGTGGGAAATCCTGGTCAGTGCAGCAGAGGTTGAGAAATGGTGCCTTGACTGCTAGGATAGAGAAATCTGTATTGTTACAGCGGTCACTGAGGTTTGTAGAAATGCATGAATTGGCTGCTTTCTGGAGGGTGCATTTATTGCAATATTTAAGGCGTGATATACTGACTGTGATATCTACATTCCCAGAGGAGCATGGTATTCTGATGTTCTGATGTCACTGTTCATGGTCAAGTTTTGTCATTATCATTTATAGGGCACAGTCAACGAGATCAGCACTGTACCACAGAAATGAAGTTCCTGCTCAGAGGAGTTTTCATTCTAAGTATGTAATTAGTATGAATTAATTTATTAACATGCAGACTAATGAGGATTAGCAACATGATGAAAAGCGAAAAAACCTATTAAACTCCTTTATATTGTACTTCCTTTTTTTTTTTTCCCTCGCATCCATAGACCTGGACTATACCATCTCATTGAACAGTTGTTTCACTGCAAGAATTTACACACTGAATTTCCTATATGGGTAAAACTTTTGTCCCTGGTAGGATGAAGTCAAACAAAGTTCTAAAAATAAAGCAAAGCTAAATGACATATTGTGATTGGATATATTTAAAAAATGAAATTTCAGGGAATGTACATAACGTGTAATGCATATATTGGTAAAATATTTAACATCTGTTTTATATTATTCACAGTGACACCACTACAGCATTTTCTCAAGGAACTTAAAATTGCTAACACAGTTACATGGCTTTAAGTTAGCAGGCGGCTTGGGACTTGACCATCTGTGGAGTAATTGTTTCTCTGTGATTTTTAATTCTTTCCCTATTTCCTTAGATGGTTGGTTTTTTGTTTGGTTGGTTTTTTGGTTTTGTGGTTTTGTTTTTTTTTCATAGTGACAGTTGTAGTTAGCTGCCTAATTGCAGAGTCATTGCAAATCATCCTTCTTCAGAGGCTTGCTAATGGCAGCAATTGATTAATGAGAAGCATGTTAAGGTGTCATTATATAACCACTGAAACGTTTCTTTCCATTTCATGGTCAGTGGCTCTTGTTGACCCTGCTGATTAGATCATAAACGCAGAAATGTCCTACTGGAACTTCTGATGTTCAGCTAAGAGCAGGAAAGAAGATGCTTTTCATGTGTTTTCTTGTCAGACCATGTTCAAAAATAATACAGAATTTTATTGATGCATTTCACATCTAAGATATAAATTGATCTTGAGGAACATATTGCTCACAAAGGTAATTTGGAATATAGTCACAAAAGAATATAGACATTCAATATTTATTCTCTGATTTCAAGTACAGATATTTGTGTTTGTCTTTCATAATACATATGTATAGATGTATATATACACCTGGAAACTTCAGACTGTGGCAAAATTAGTCTTTCACTATTGATTTTATTGTTTGACTCCCAGACACAAACTCAAAAGTCTCTACCTGTATGTGTATATAATCCATAGGTACTAATAGGTAGAATGATAATAATTACAAAATATTATTAAAATAATGATGTAACCAAATTATGCACTTCCATGATGCAATACTAGAATTAAAGCTTTTTATGTACATTTTAAGTTTCCACACTGTAGTTCATAAGATTTTTTCCTCTGAGTGTAATTTCTTGTGGCTGTGAAATTGAAACTGGAAGCCACATTTGGCTTCAGCTGATTGTGAAGAGCTTAGTTCTGCTGCCCAAAGCTCTGCTAATGCTGTGACACATAGAGGTTGAGTATTTCCCTCAATCTCACTTTGCACACAGGCAAGCAGGAAATAATCCTCATGTTTAACCAGTGCTGTACAGAAGAGGAATATTTTCACTTATTGACTATGGGAGAGCTCAAGTACTGGCTGGTGAAGATTTTTCTGCCCCCTTCTACTGAATTACAAATATTCCCCTTGCTTCCTTCCAGCCTCTTCCATCTTGCCTTGCTTTTGTCTCGCCTCCTTTATCTCTGGAGTTCCAGTTCCTCATCCTTGCTCAGGATCTTTTATTATCTGGTCCTAGTCTCTCCCTCCCTTTCTCTCCTTTGAAAAGATTTCTTTCTTTTATCTGCTCTCCTGTTGTAAGCATCAATTTGAACCATTATTAGTAAAAGTGTCTGCTGCACTTGGCATAAGAGGCAAATAAAATTAACATGCCCACTGATGATACTTACGGGAAATTATAATCAAAATTAAACAGTGTACTAAAACTTGCTGTTATTTCTAAAGAATCAGATTCTGTAGGTTCTGTCAGTTTTCAAAAACCAGAAACATCAGAAGCCCTGCATGTTCAATCTGTTTGGTTTTATGGCTTTTCTGCAGCCCAAGTGAGATGTATTCAGGTTAGCTGGTTCCCGTGTTGCCATCCTGTCTAAACTTTCTTCCGGGCTAGAAAATTGATAAGTATCTGATAACCACTGTGGAGACAAAACAGAAACATAAAGATCACATGTTGTGTAATCATCCTGATTACTCTGAGCAGTACTATGCTGCAGGTTTTGCTAATCAAGATTAATTGTGATCTAGGCTATGTGAACTGTCATGTAGAGTGGATTGTAATTAAATAAAAATATAATCATTTTAACATTGTGCCACTAATATGTATTTACAATAGGTAGTTCTTTTGGAAAGACTCTTTCTCCATACAGTGATTAGGAAGCTGAGTTATATTTTCTAACTGCACAGATGTTGTTAAAAGCTCGTATTTCAGGCCATAAAGACTTATTATATTTGAGGTTGTACAGCAAAAGAAAAATGGTTTGTACATCTGTCTGCTGTCTGTGAGACATTTAAATGAAAAAAATTGGAATGGTAGAGATTTATGGAAAGCCTCACTTGTGTGTGTGTGTATATATATATATGTTTTAAATATGTGGTAGGTAATTTATAGTGGGGTATTGCTAAGAAAAAAATACTTTGACAGGTCTTGACAACTCAGAGGAAGAAAATATTTAATACAGTGTATAATAAGAGAATCGCCTCTGTTTCAGCTATCTGAGCATGAGCTGACAGGTCTTAACTTGACTTCTTTCACATGGTATCTTTCAGTTTTTATCTAGAATGGATTGTACAAATGCTTTTCTTTGAGGCTTAATGAACCAAAACATTTTGGGGTATGTACACTCAAGTTGTTTTATGTAGGGGCCTAAATCTGTATTTCTGAACATTCTGTTGTGTATTCTGATGAGTAGAAATGTAATAAGCTTAAATATTTCTTCTTTCCATAAGGAAAAAGGAGCACATCCTAGACAACCATACAAAAGCATAGAGAAAAATTTAGCATGCAAGCGGATTTCCGCCCATGTACAGAATGGTTTTTTGGGTGACTTTTCCCTCTGCTGCTGTTGTTTCTGACTCTTGACCATTGCTTTTATTGGATGCTGCTTTGTTGGGTGCCTGTGCTTCCATCCTCACTCGACTCAGAGATAATGGAGCACATACACCTCTGAAGACCTCTGAATGTGCTGGCTGGGTGTGTTCCCTGCTATCCAGGGCTCTGCCTCCCCATGGCTTCTTGCCCAGGCAGGATATTGCTTAGAGAAGGTTGTTTACTGACCTTGCGTGGGTTCAGTGAGAGCCATGCTGGGGTTGGGAGTGCATCAAACACTTGCAGGGAGATTGTACTGATGCTTGGAGGGGGGAAGCTGTGGTGTCAGGAATAGTGCCTCTTGTGCGCTTAGCTGAGATCTTATCTGTGAGCACCAGCTACTGTGAGCTTTTTCTAAATGTGATTTTCTCTTAGAAGATGTTCATGTTAAAACCAAAGGAAATTAAATTCAAATGTGCTCTCAGATATTATTGAGTCAAGCAAATAAATGGATAAAAGCAGGCAAGCTCTTGCAGTGTTAGGGATCCTTCCCCATCTCTTACAGGCTGGCCGTGTTGTCGTAGGTGTGCTGCCTTACGTGGGGTCTCCAGGGTCAGGTCCTGCTCTGCGCTCTCCAGGCCTGTGTTACTCGCTGGGCAGGCTTTAATGGAGTGACCCATGAGCAAACACTTGATTAGGGGTCCTGTTCTGCTTGGGGGAAGCATTTTTGAGCCCCATTCCCAACAGTCCGTTGTGGCGTGGCCGCCCCAGCAGGCAGCGCTCAGCTGTAGGTGCAGGGTGACTCCCAGGGCCCTCTGAGAACACCCTCTGTTTGCAGCCTCAGACATGCTACAGGACATCCCTGTCACTCCGTCATTTGAGTCTACACAATGAAAATATATTTCCTATATAAATTATCTCAGAAAAGATTACTGTTTTTTAGAAAAGTATAATCATAATTAAAAAACACAAAGCATGTGTTTTGTTTTTGGTTTTTTTTTTTTTTTTAAGAATTATATCAGGAAAGACAGTATATTTCTCCTTTTTCAGAGCTGGAAACATAACAGAGACACTTCTAAAATGGGTCGCCTTTATTTATTTGGTGTCTGTATGAAAATGTAAATATCATGCTGTGTGTCAGACAGTACTGAACCTGCCACATGTCCCAGCTCTTCTCCCTGGGAGTGAGTAGCTTTATGTGACCTCTGAAAATGATCAAAACTGTCTTATTTTCTGGCTGACTTTGAAGATGAGTCGCTCTAAATTGCTTGTGCCTCAAACACTGCAGTGTCAGTAGCAGGGCTCTAACGAAGGGCAATTTTTCCTCCCCTTCCTGAGCTGCTGAGTGGGTCAGAGGTGTGGGTCGCAGAGCTGAGAGAGGCTGCACTGCAAGATGGAAACAAGAAATCATCGCTGTGATTAAAACCATCATTTGTTCAACCTATATAACCACATACTGTCAGAAATTTGTCTTTTCTAAGCAAATGTGCAATGAATATTGTTTATCCAGTTATAGTAAATGAGGCACTGTTAATTTTGCAACTGAATAGAATTAAAACATGTTATTAAGCCTCAGCGGCCTTCATTTTTTCCAAATTCATGAGGCTGTGAACTTTATAACCATGGTTGAGTATTGGCACTATTGACACCTAGGTCCTTCTATGCCTTTTGTTTCTTGTGTAATGGTGGGTGCTTTTCGAGGGTACCCCAAATGATGGGCAGTTTCTGTATTTGTGCCTGCTCCTGCTGTCTTCTTTTTTTAAGAGAAGGCTTCCATGCTTTTCTGTATACATAAAATACATGATTTCCTCCCTGTAGACACAGTTCAGTAAAGAACTTGGACAAGCAACAGTTACATTCATTTCATTGCAGCTATTTAAACTGAAATTTAACCTTGAGTATTAAATGCTTTGCTGAGTCTGGGTTTGAATGGGATGAGATGATTGCAATAGGAAATGGATCCTTCTTGGCACTTTCCCAGGCATCCAGGCTTGTAGAGGTGTTGCTAATGTTGTGTGCGGGTAGCTGTTGAGGATTTTGAAAAACAAGGGAATAAAATCACCTTATAAGATAAAATCCTTTTTTTTTTTTTTTCATTTTCTCCTCACTGAGGAAGACCAGATAGTAACGTCTCCAGCTCTTCTTAGTTCTACCTTATGTAAACTTTGGATTGCCAGGAAGTTATGGTATTACCAGTCAAAATAATAATTTGACCAAGCAGTCATTGTATATTGTCGCTAAATTCTAATTGTAGAGGTAAAGAAAAGAAAGACCTCATTATTGTCCATCATCCTGTTTTGACCTTTGAGTTACTGATGTTTTTCACACATCTATTTAAATTTTGGCATTGCAAATGTCTCAATTCTGCTTACTTTTAATAAAACTGGATGGAAAAGAAATTATAATTTCCTTACCTTATCTTTAAATATGCTTTATTTTTTTTAATTGTTAATTTTGCCTTGTATTTGAACTGTTTCCTGGTTTTTGTAATAACAAGGATTTCCTTACAGTTTCAAGAACAGCTTTAACTGAGCTAAACAAATGTGTACAATGAAACCTCTTTTGTGTAATTGTGTTCCTACACACGTTCCACAGTTTCCCCTTGATCTGTAAGTAAGTGATAATAGTGTCTATATGACATGTACATATATAATTTGTGCAGATATATACACACACTGCCATGTAAGTTCTAACTTAGGCTATTGTCTCTGAAATTCTTACATGAACTGTCTGTTGACTTGCTCCCTGGAAGCTGATTTTCTTTTAAAGCTGAAGCCTTTCTAGGAGATACAGTAAAACGAGATTGTGGTTAGATTTCCACTAAGTAATCTGTATGGATTGGCTATTGCTGAAGGCACTTTTATTTCCTGAACAAAAGAAATGTGACTTTCTCTGCTTGGGTTTATTACTTTTAAATTAATGTGACTAGTGTAAATCAGATAGGCTTAGTATGCCAAGTATAGTGCAGCTATTTAATACTTTGATGAAATGTACTGGAGCAAATGGCAACAAGGCATTTTACAAAAGTAATCATCCTGCTGAAACCACCAAAAGTCTGTGTTGTCTTTTGGTTAGGCTTCAATTTTTATGAATAGAAGAGACCTTCTGGTCTTCAGAGATGGTTACCTCTTATTTAGGAAAATTCATATGTGATCTGACAGGGGGTCTCTATTTCAGTTATGATTTGATTTTTTTTTTGCTGTCCCCCTCAGAGATGCTCTGCAACTCGCTATCAGTCCTTCTGGTAACTTTGCAAGTTCAAGGAGTTACTGCAATGAGCACTTTAATCTAACAGGACTTAAAAAAAAAGAGGCAGCATCCACATAATTGCATATTAGGATAAAAAATTTTGATTTTCACAATAAAAATGCTTTTAGGAGTTGTTCTCATTAAATTAGGCTTAAACATTTGGAGTTTGAGTTTCTGTGTAACAGCCTACTGAAGGGTTTGGAGGAGGTCAGGTTTGAGCAGCAGCTCTGTTGTGCAGATATTTGTTTCAGCTGGAGCCACTTGTCCAGTTTCAGCAGTACAGGGCATGAGCATGACAGTGGGCACTGGAAGGGCTGCTGGGGGCTGAATTACACTCACACCACTTTTTTCACTGAGCTGCTCCACAACAACAGATGTGGTGGAACAAGGGTAGGAAGGAAGGTGCTGCCCATCTGGCTGTATGTTTGACTAGTGGAGGAAACCAGGTAATGAAAGAAGATTTGAAGGAAGGGAACAATGGAAATAAACAATAATAAAAAGTTAAAAGAAATTAATCTTGGCTTTCTCACAGAGCTGTGAGAAAAAGCAGCAGTGATTTCACATAAACTTTTGTTAGTCAGAAGTGTTATTTTTTTCTCCTCCCATTCTCATTTAGAGTGATAACCTTATTCAAAGTAGCAGATTTTGATGAAAATTATAATTTAATAATCTTTGGCTCACCTATTAATTTTCCTGTAAAGGAAAACAAATGATCAGATTCCTGCTACTGGAGGGCTTTTAAGCACTCTACAACTAAAAAAAAGGTAAATGTTTTCTTATCTAAATAATTTTTATGGGGATGGCTGTTGGCCAAGGAATAGATGAACAAAGCAGTGAATTACTAAGAATAGTTTTTTCTAGTAATCCTTTAATAGGTACATTTTTGACAATGCTCTGATGGAACAGAATCTTGTAGTTGAATCAAAAGCATTTCAGATACAGACTCCTTGGTCTGGAGAGGGCTTGGTCTTCAGGAGGAATCCGCACCTCACTTTTGAGTTGTGATATGTCTATGTTGTGATCTTTTTTCTCAGTTGTGACCTGTAGTGCTGGCACTTGACAAGGGCAAAGGACACGCTTCCTTCCATGGTTCGTAGAAGTCTTAACTTTTTTTGAAAAGTGTCTTGGAGCAAAACAGTAACCCTTATTTGATTAAAAGATAAGTCACAACTGATTAAACCATTTCACCCATATCTGTCTTGAGATTAGAAAATGCAAGGAAATGAAAATCTAACTTTTCTCACCAGCTTGTGATAGCAAAGAGTCAAACTTCATTGCTACCATTTCCTACAAGCTTTCTGAAATAGTTCTTGGGAGAAGGAATTTTAGAAGTAGCAATATCAACTCAGCTGTAGGGTTGTTTTAAAGGGGAAGACATTTCCCATGATTATTCTCTCTTCTTATTGTTTGTTTTTTTTTCCTAACAGGGTCTTTTGCACTGTGTATGAACTCCTTTCTTTGAGAACAATTTGTTTTTTGCTTTAGAGAAGTGACAAGATTTAATCTCTAGTTCCATTGAGGGGCGAAAGAATTAATAGAAATTTTACTGAAAACAGCACAACTAAAAAATGCCAGTTTTAGGCAAACACAAAGCAAAATGAAGTCCATTATGTACTTTCATGTAGAGAAGTTCTTCTGTTGAGAGAGAAAATGAATGTCAAAATTTACCACTGAGTTTGAAGAGATATTTATACACTGGTAGTACAGACACAGGTTGCTTGTATGTGAGAAATTGATAAAGATCATCAAGACGTGACCTTGTTTCTTTTTCTTCAGGAAAAATTTTGACAGCTGATTTTGGGATAATACATAAATAATTGTTACAGAAAATTTAGTTTTGGTTTTGAAGTAGAAAAGGAAGAAAGCATTTTTAATTTCAACAAAATACACTTTTTTATTCTTAACAATAATCTTATCCATCAGTGGCGTTACCACAATACCATTTTTTCTCTCTGTACAGACACTATGAATATACATTTGTCTGTATTGGCCTTAAATGAGCTGAGCAGATCACCAATTAGTTGTAAAGAATCCTTCACAGTATATTCTGAAGGCTGCAAAACAGCCACCACTTGCATCATTATTGGATGCTTTATTGAGGCTTGTAGTAGATGTTGCTTAGCTCTTTGGAGATGTCTCGTTCCTCTTCAGGTGGCTTACTTCAGAGTTTCTAGACTTCAATTTATTTTTAATGCTGTGATATAGGATCACTTATCTTCTTACTTTTACATGTGTAAATTTTGCCTCTTCCTTCAAAGTAGACTCCACTGTTTGTGACATCTGACTATTTTTCGTTCTCTTTCTATGTTGGCCACGTTGCCATCCCCTGTGCAGCTTGGCCACTCTAAATACAACTTTTAGGAAAGGTCAGTTGTAGATACTCAAGATCAGAAGATGTAGATATTGTTCTGATCTTTGTTTTACTGCTTTTTAAAGTCACTTACAATAGGCCTGCGCTACTGATACGTCACTTCTTCTGTATTAAAATGCTGCTTTTTTACCTTCTTGTAGCAGGGGCTTGGACAGAAAGGTCTGGCATTTTCTCCTGTGCACCCTTCCTGTTGGGTGGGGAGCTCTAACAGGAGTAGTTGCACAATGTGACTTTGACAGTTTTTGTTCTTACGTTGAGGGTGTGAGGCCAGGAGTTCCCAGCAAATGGAGAGAGCTGCCAAGGTGGGCTCCAAGCCTCTGTTCCTGAAAGTTCATCTGACAGCAGAGGGAGCCTTGGTTCACACACCTGAATTACATGCATACATTTCAGTTATGCTCATACCAATTACAAGGGAATTTTTCCCTGGCACAGGCGTATTGGGACTGTGATGGAGTTGTGCCTGGCAGTACCTCATGTCAGCCACCAAATATTGAGCCTTCTAGCTTGCAGACTTAATTACAAATCATGGTTTCTTTTGCAATCTGTTGTGCTCAACAGTGCTGGGACTGGTGATAGGTCTATCAGTTTTTACTTGGTCACTAACACATCACCAGCATTAAATTCTAAATGGCAGCCTCTGTGTACACTGCCCGGGCTATCTCTGATAAAACATTAATCATTTCAAGGTTCCATTCAAACCCATTGATAGAAATTGCAAAATGTAATTTAGCTTTGAGAATAGAATTAATGTTTTCTAATAGCTCTAAGCTATTCCATGATTTATTGGTTCCACTGCTTGAAGGTTTTTATAATCTAAATTGGTGATTACAGGTGATACACAACATTGTGTATCATAAATAGGAATTATGTGTCTGGTGAAAACGATAATAGCTTTTTGTACCTTGTATGTGTATTAGTACATTCAGTAGTATGTTAAAGCCTGTTTTAGAATGGTAAGATAATTTTGCCCACATATAGATCTTCCCAGCTCATTCAGTCAGTGAATCTGCTGCTGTTTACTGGTCCTCCTCTAATTTGATAAATATATGTTGCATCAGAACATCATAAAATTAAAGGTACACTTGTGGAATCTTGTTTTCTACAATATGCTCTTCTTTAGAACATTTTTATATTTTTTGCTTGTTTTTGAGGTGGTGATTAAGAATATAATACTATTTATGATTCTTGAGGAAATTTTAGCCCAGTGATTGATTGGTGATGAAAGTATTTACTGGTTATGTCTGGGAGGATTAGTTTTGCATAGCCAAGTCGACCATTGGATGATCTTAGTAAACATGGAGAAGATGAAGTGAACATCTTTTTGGACAATGGAAGTTTTATATACTTTCATTAAAGGTTTAACATGCGCTGTTATTTTTCTTTGCTGACCCAAATTTCCACCCTGCAGTGCAGATGGCTGGTATTGGGCTGCTCTTTTTCTCATCACAGGGTTGGTGGGCTCTACAGTCATTCTCAACAACCAGTGGTTTTGAAAGGCTCTTGCTGTTGTAGAAATTGAAAATATGTTGTGATAAAAGAAAATCATAGAATCATAGAATGGTTTGGGCTGGAAAGAACTTTCAAAGATCATCTAATCCAGCTCCCTGCCATGGGCAGGAACATCTTTCGCTAGATCAGATTGCTCAAAGCCCCGTTAAACCTGGCATAGAACACTTCAGGGATGGAGCATCCACAACTTCTCTGTTGCTCCGAAGATGAGGTGTCCATAACTTGTCTGAAAGTAAGCGTGATACCTGTAGGAAGCTATCTGGAATAACTGGCTCATAATAGTGAACTGTAAATTCTTCCTTTAAACATGAATTCATTTGCTTTAATTTAACTCTTATGAAGAATAGATGTTAGAATACCCCAAATATTGCTTCCTTTTCCTTTTGTTCTTTATAATGTGAAGATATGCAGTAAAAGTTAATGTCAAATTTAAGTAAAATTAATGGCATAGTGATTTTTGGATAAATTATACTTTTAAACAAGGTATTTCTTATCAAACAGTGCAAATCCATGTGTATTTTTTATCATCTATGCATCTAATTATAGACAACCTTGCTTTAGACAAGACTTTCAGTGAAACAAGGAAGTAATTTATTACATTCCTCTTAGAATTTGTAAAGCACTCAGCTTTCATGGTGATGACCATTTATTATTATTTTTATTATATAAATACTTAGATAAAGAGAAATGGGTGCCAGCAGTGAATTAAATAAAACCCCCAATTGATCGATAACTCAATTTAGTTGAAAATTTCTTTAGAAAATACAGTGGTATTAATCAGGAGAGAACACTTCAAGTATAAAATTTGATTTTCTTAGTGGAAAATCAGTTTGCTTTATCAAAATCTTCAGGTCTCTTTCCCCCTTTCTCTCCCCATCATACAATTCTTCTTCTGGAGTAAGGCTAAATCAGATTTGTCTGAAGCAGTAATTGGTGATTATCTCCTAACTGCAAGACACAGTTGAGCCTCTTTGGTTAATCCTATCTTGCTTGCCATCTCTAGTGAGTCTCAGCAGGGCAAGGAAGAGAGAGGACAGCCATGTGATTTCATTTTTCCTGTGAGGTGTAATTGTGTCCAGGAGCTCTGCAAATTGTGGAGAGAAGGACAATTGGAGCTCACCAAAGAGATGTGGAACGGTTGGGGTGGAGAATGACTTCCTGCCTCAGTGTAAGGTTCTGGGGCATGCAGGAGGGATCCCAGGCTGTGTTCACAGAATCACAGAAGATGCTGAGTTGGAAGGGACCCTCAAGGATCAGCGAGTCCAACTCCTGGCCCTGCACAGCACTATCCCCAAGAGTCACACTGTGTGCCCGAGGGTATTGTCCAAGTGCTTCTTTAACAAAGTGTGGAAAAGTAGAAACCCTTGTGGAAAAGTTTTTATGATTTTTTTAAGCTTTGTTGTGCACTCTTGCATAATCTGTTCATTATTTGGACTAATGAAGTGGTACAAAATGAAATTTACCTAATGGAAAAAATCTCTACTTTATTCTACATAGAAATTAAAAATGAGAAGTGAGGGTTATTTATGCTTATGCAATGTTCCACATTCTATTAAAAGTTGGATTCTACTTCACACTTGAGGAAGGATTTACGTGCACTAAAGAATCATTATTATTATTGTTGTTGTTACTATCAGCAACTGAGTAGTCTAATAAAAATTATCTATCACTTCAAATCCTGACTAGCTTGTTTTATTGTCGAAGATTACACAGTTTCTGTAGAAGTAAGTCTCTTCTGAGAGATGTGGAGAACCTTTCAATTGACCCCTGTTGGAGCCAAGAGGGTGATTTATAATTTTATTAGCAAAGTTTTCTTGTCCAGACAGCTTCATTAGATGTTTTATGGGGAAAGAAGTGTTTTACAAGTCCAACCACTAGTTTGTTCTTTCACATTTATATCCCAGCAAACCTGACCACATCCTTAGTGCCAGGTTCTTGGCTCCTTAGCTGGAGTCCCCATTGCTATCAGAACAATCCTGTGTAGTATGGGAAGAAAAAAGCAAAATGGTAATGAGATTGCAGTTTCATAGTTTATGAATTCATTGTGCATCCTCTCTCTCTAGTCTGTATTGCTTTCAATTTTGGAGAGCAGATCAATATGATAACTTACATATCAATCTCTAGGTAATGTTGCATAAAACTAATAACTGTAAAGGAACTTTTTCATACATTGCTGATATTTATGCCTTGTGCTCTTTTAAAGCATATTTTACACTATTTTGATATGTGCTTCAGTGATGCTGTGGTGGAAGGAAGATTTTTTTTATGTAAGTCTTTGATATGTAATTTTGTTAGTGCAAATATATATATATGTTTCTTCCAGAGCTTCCCATTTTCAATTTACCATACATTTGAAATTATGTTTTCATATTCTTACATCAGCAGAATGCTTTGTTGTCTTACATATTGCTGTAGAAAATATACTGAAAATGTCTGCTACCTAGTAAAAATCTATTAGTTGTTCAAAAAGAGCATCTTGACAGTATTAGGACTGTATCTTGTATGGTTTTTAATATAGTATACTGAATTTTCAGGCCATGGGCAAATCTTGTGTATGCAAAATCCATTTTTAGCTACTTTGTGACTGTCCTTAAATCCTGTCTCTTAAAATGTCAGTTGAGCAGAAGCAAAGCCTCCAAAAAAGCTGTAGCACAACATCTGTGATTTCAACAAATCTTTTACTTCTTGTGTTTGGTGCATTGCCTAAGAGTGCCTGGGATGCAGCCAGGCTCAGAGGCTCAGTCTGCAGGGTTAATGTGGAGACATTCACATCATCACGGATATGTTAAACAGAAAACACTTAAGGCAGGTTGTGGGGGGGAAAAAGTATTTAATGTGTTAATAATTGTTATTAGCACTCTATAACTAAGTAACTTCATATAAATCTCCCCTCCTCCCATCTTCTTGGGTTCAGCCAGTATATATAGTTATGATATGCTCGACATTCCTCGTGAGTCCCTTCCAGCTCAGAGGATTCTGTGATTCTGTGAAAAAGTCTTAAGACCTGCAAGCAACTGTCCAGTCATTGTAAGGGAAGGTCCAGCACCATGAGCACCGACAGTGCTGAGATTCTCTGAGTAGTGCTTTCACCTTGTCAGCTCTGGTCAACGCTGTGGGCCCCTGGAAGAGAATTAAAGATCACAGTTGCCTCCAGCACTGTAAAGGCCACAAAAAGGAACTTGCCATAAGATAAGCCGCCACATCAGGAGCGTGAGAGAAGCACAGAAGAGAGGAATTTGCAACAGAAAGGTGCTAACTCCAAGCCTGACCCAGCCAAGCCAAGGTGAGGTTTGGTTTGCACATCCTGGTTAATGCACCTGGACAAAAATTCCCCACTGTGGCAAACTGTGAGAATAGAAGGAACTGCTTATACACATATGACTCCAGGTTATGGGAGCCATATCTCTGCTCCATGGATACCTGGAACTGGGACTGCGTAGAGGGACTCTGGGACCCCTACCACTGCGAAGCCCAGGATGACAGAAGGAACAACTGGATGCTGCAGGATCCATGCGGGGTGGTATCTTTCTACTTATCTGTCTCTCTCTCACTCTCCTTTATTTTTCTCCCCGTCTGGCACCCGCTTTCCCATTCCTTTCTCTCTCTCTGCCTCACATTTACTGTTAAATAGAATCTGTACTATTGTCTTTGGCATTTGGTCTTGTTTGCACCTTAATTCGGGCAGAGGCATCTCTCAATAATCAAATTGCAACAGCACCATGGTGTTCTGGCATAGGAATGAAAATTAACCTGTATGTCCTCAATTTTCATATTTTCGTTCTGTTCTTCTTGCTTTAGATGCTTGGCAGTAAGATTTTAAATTCCTTTTCAGAAAGAACTGAAACTACCGATGGTTTGCAGTTTGTTTTAATTTTGTCCTGGACAAATTGCAGTAGTAGAGAGGAGGCTGTAATTTAGGTACAGTCAAACACCGAGATTTTGTCCTTAAAGACAAAAAATTAATAATTGATACATCTTGTTTAGACCCAGGGGTTATGGCAGTAGTCAGATTTTTCTTCTGATTTCTTGTAGCGCAGGAAACTGTCAAAGCTTGCTTTATTTTCTGGAAAAATGTTCACTTTCTTGTGAGACATTTTTAGTGCCTAGGCAGTATAATTACTGCTCTTCTAAAGAATAGGGTTTTGTTTTGTTGAATTGCTAATTGCGTAGTTTTACTGAGAATTGGTATGTGCATTTTCCTCCCATCCCCCCAAATGATTGTAAAAAGACACATGGGGTTTTTCTCCCGCCTTACATATTTCTTACGCATTAGACAAAATTCAGAGTGGGTGAACAAGGAATAGTAGGCAAATTTCTGACCTGTTACGAGTATCTTGTAGTTCCTGCAAGTCTGTCAGAAAGCAATTTCTGAAAATGAGTAACAATTACACAACTTCAAGGTACTTTTTGGGGCAGGATAGCAGTGTGTTGCTTTCAGCATTTGCATTTTCAATACTCTTGTGTGATGGTGCATGATGAACCTGGCTGGTGAGGTCAGAGCAACTAATTTCCTGCTGATATGGGTTGGCTTTTCAGAAGTGGTAACAGGATTAAAATAAATTCTGTGGCCAGGAAATGTTGCCATCTCTAGTTGTGTGCTTGCAGATTTTGAGAATGTATATGTTCATGGATATTATGTGCTACATATGAAAGAAATAATTACCTTATTTGGTTGTTTGAAATCTGAATTCTCATTTCTTAGATAATTACTGAAGACGCAATTGTATTTAATTGTTTGAATTTTCAGTTTAATAAGTATTTTTGTAATTGTGGTTTCTTTTTGTTCCATTCAGAATTCAATGAGAGATGAGATTTTTGGGTTTTTTTGTTAGTCATTAGTATTCACAGCTCTATCAGACTGCAGTTCAAACTCTTCACTTGTTTTGTCACAGAAGATGATGGAGCAAGGTTGCTTAGAAACACTGAGCCACACTCGCAGTGGGAGATATCAATCTGTTCTGTGTATTCACCTGCACATGCAGGGCAGAAAATTGAGTTTTTCTGCAGATTATGTTAATTCATTGCAAGTTTGTTTTATCTGTAGTATGCTTAAATATAGATACAGACATTTTGTTTCATGATATATAGTGAGAAAATGTAAACTATTGACTTTTTTTAAAACAGTAATTTCAAAGTATGAGAGTTCTAATTTGCTTGCATGGCTTCCAAAAAGAAAGTGTTACTATTCTTGGCTGAGTTAATCAACTTGTCTTTTATTGACAAGTTGCATAAATTGGAGATTATTTCATGATCTATTTAAAACAATTTTTTATGAGTTCCTAGCTTTAGTCTTCAGTTCAAGAAAATATGGCTGCTTGACTACCAACAGCAATTACATTTTTCCCTAATCTAGTGGAACTCTTGATCTTTTTAAGACTGGCCTAAAAATAAACCAAGTCACTCAAGTTATACAATTTTTGATCTTTTCAGCTATGAGTAACTTTGCCTATTTTTAGACCAGCTGTAATTGTACA
>VYZT01061349.1:90548-177283 GCA_013400735.1 Pomatostomus ruficeps
CTAATGTGCTGGAAAAGATAAATGTAGCTTTTAATCACTCTAACTTCTAAGCATTTCAATTATTACACTTATTAAATATGCTGAAAATGCATATATTTCCTCCTGTGAGTCTGGAATAGACTTCAGTGTATTTTCAAGGGACTTAAAGTTTTGGTATCACTGAGCTCCTACATCTCTTTTTAACACACAAGCTGTTGTATGGGGGGGTTCTTGACATGGGACCCTGCTTTATTTTCCTTACTTTGTGCTGAAGTCATCCTCTTTATGACTCAAAGAGCAAGAAATCAGGTGAAAAGTAAAAGTTGCACAACAGTGCTTCTGCAAAGCTGTAAAATTCTTATGGGTAGTTCATACAGTAAAACAAGTGAAAATAATTCCTATAACTATAATGATGCCAGTGTAGTAAAAGACCACTAAAATGACAAGGATGAATAAGAAGGAAATCATTTAATTCTTAGTTGAGTTTTCACTAAGATCTTAATAAAAATCAGAATCAAGTAATATAATTTATTAAAGCATGTTATGTGCTAATAATTGAATTATTCTGATGCTCATAGACTTAGATATCTTTAAACTGCATCCTTGTCTGAATTTGTTGCATGCTTAAAGTAAATGAGTCCAAATTTTCATTTAAAAGATAGACTCTAGTTATAAACCCAAACCAACCCCTAAAACAAAACAATAAATTATTATGATATACATCCTTTGGAGTTGTTACTGGAAAATATTTGACAAACTTTCTTTTTTTTTATTTATTTTGAATATAGTATAGTGTTAAGGAGGAAATATTATCCCTAGTACTTTAAGTTTATGGTGCCACCATTGTCTCCTGTAGCTTCTCTTTAGATCAGGTGTGGGTCACAGGAAAGCAAGATCCCAGTACTATGGTCTTTGTCTTTTTACACTTCTGTTTTTTCCCCACACTGTAGTATCACAATTCCTTTTATATTTTTGTGTTGAACACTACTTCACATTGTATAGCACTGTTATATTCTTTTAAATTTGACTCTGCATTAATTTCCTGGCCTGTGCAGTTGATTTCCTTTCTTTCTGGCTGTAGATGCAGCAGGTGGCTGTATGTTTGAACCCAGCAATGGGCCAGGTGTGCAGATATCTGGGCAATTTTCAGTGCCCTAATTTCTTACTAGGAAATAATTTTTTGAAAATACATGCTTATAGTGCTACAAAACCAAAACACTATCAAGTCAACCAGGTACCTTTCCTGAAAGAAACACCATGGAGGTGAGGTTTCAGGAGGGCAGGTGAGGTGTACTCGTGTGATAAGAATAGATGAACCCATTGCTGTGGCAAAGTAAAATGTGCATTCTTCATTACACCCTTATGGTGAAATTAATGTATTTGTAGCAGGCAAGGGTTCTCTGCTTGGTCAGTACAAACAGCTCATCTGTTGAGTTCTAACTTGCCTGCTGTAGTCTGAATTGTGCCCTGAGCTAATGTGGCCCTTTCTGTGGCTGATGAGAAATGTTTCTGGAAAAATGCAAGTTGTTTTTTGC
This sequence comes from Pomatostomus ruficeps, assembly GCA_013400735.1. Taxonomy (NCBI): domain Eukaryota; kingdom Metazoa; phylum Chordata; class Aves; order Passeriformes; family Timaliidae; genus Pomatostomus; species Pomatostomus ruficeps. The sequence goes on from VYZT01061349.1 coordinate 92,063, forward strand.
ACTCTTTAGTTTTCAAATGTGCAAGTTACCTTTGTGCTTAGCAGAAAACACTTCTTTTCAACTGTTTCAGGAAGTTCCCTGCTTATCAGTTCAGCTGACTCCTTGCTTCTTGCTGGGCTGATCCAGAGATGTGAAGTTTTTCTGTTTGTAATATGATGATCCTCCCAGAGCAGGAGGGCAATTGCCTTTAAGAAAAGAAATAAGAATTAAAAATAATAGTAATTAATTGTTAAAAATATTCCTTAGTATTGAGTATTTACTCCAAATTCAAATGGAGCTAAGTTGAAAATCGCCAGCAGAACAGAGACCTCAACCTACCTCTGTGGCTGTTAAAGGGGAGTGTATTTTATAGCTGTGTCTTGAGATAAACACCTGTCTTTTTCAGTAGTGAACTGTTTCGGGTTGTTCAGACTATGTATGAAAACAATCCGGGATTAAAACCATCCATGTCAGTAGGTGGTAATGCAACTTCACTACAAAGCTGTGCTCTGAATCAGATCCCAGCAGAAAATATGAAACCTCCTACATGCATTAATAAGAGAAATTCTCAGGGGAGAGTCTGTCCATTGGGTAAGGCAAATGCGGGAGGAAGCAGAACCAAAAATATTCTCAAGAGTAAAATCAAGAGGGAAGCAAGTTGAATATTCTCTCATTTTCTTCTGAGTTTGTTTCTGTCTCTTTCTCCTGGTTCTGTAATGAGTCCTGCCATTTCCCTACTGCAGGAACCACCAGCATTTTGTGAGAGCAAGTGTGCCCAAGCCTCTGCCTGCTGCCTTCAGGCTGCAGTGCAGAGTGTGCCTTTTTGCAGTGTTTTCTGTGAGCTGTTAGAATTATTTTAGAGCATTTGACACCAGATTATGAGGTCCAATATTGCAGGTTGATTGTTTGGGTGGTAGGGGAAGGATGGGATTGACATACTGCATTGAGGAAAATGGAGTTGGCTGTTACTACAGACTCTTCTTGTTCATTTGTTAACTAAGATGCAGATAAAGCTGCAGAAGGAATGATGGCTACTGTTCTCACCTCCCTTTACTCACCCTAATGACTATTTGAATTCATATTTCATAGCTCTAGGGTAGGTATCTTTTTTCACCTCTTCTGACCTCCCTTACTGCTAACCCTCAATAAAACCCCCTCAATACAAAGAAGCAACAACAACAAAAAACCCCAAGCAAAACCAAATAATCAAACAATCCCTTTAAGATGCTGAACACCAGGCACAGAATTCCATTTTTGGTATGACAGTGGGCGATAATGAAGTTGCAGGGGTATTTTTAATATACTTCAACAAGATTTTGTGATCCATTTGGTTCTTCTTGGTTGTAGTTTCCAAAAGGTAATACTTATGGATATGTTTGTAGCTGCTCATGACTGGAATGCTCACATAACAAAGGCAAAATTTAATTCTAATGCTGCCTTCTCAACGTGTTTAGTAAAGATAATTTGGGGGCTTTTCCTTGTACTAAAATCAGAGGGTAGGAATTTTTAGAGTCATCATTTCTTTGAGTTCCTCTGGAAGGTGGGTGCTAAGTGGTACATGGGGGAGGGTTCTGTGTCAGTGTTTCAGGAATGAGGAGAAGGATCCATTGAGCTCTCACTCAGGGCTCAAACACAGTGAGGTAGGAAATGGATATACAGAAACTGTTTCTCTTGCTGAAGGGTGGAAATCAAGGGAATCCATATTTAAGGTGGAAAAATGTTAAGGTCTTAAATCTTAAAACTAGCAGGCAGCATTATAATGTTTAAATCGAAGTGGCTTTACTTTGTTAGGCAGAGATAGTCATTGTCTTGAGCCCCCAGATCTTGTATTTGTGCTAGAGAACCTCCCATAATCACATGCACAGGAAGACTTTTTTTTCATTTTCTCTAATGCACAAGTTGGTTCACAAAGGGAGCTTGTTTAAATGAGCTAATTTGGTGTCATTATCAGTCAATATATCAATTGAACGTGGCTTGTGTTTGCTGATATTTGAGAGCTTTTATTATAATAAAGACACAGGTCTATGCCTCTATGTAAAACACATACATCCTTTATTGCCAAAAAGTTATTTAATTCACTTTGTGTTTTGTGACATTTTTACTCCTTTTTTTTGAGGAAAACTAATTGTTTTTCTAAAAGAATACATTGTTGCTGGTTTTTTTCAGTTAGAGCAAATTTTTTTTTTCTTATCCCACTGATTTAGGACAGGGCTAAACCTATAAAATTGGATGAAAATTTCCTTGACATACAGAAAGGAATAGTAACTTGCACATTTTTCCCCTGCATGCATTTTTCATTATAAGAAAGATTTATGATTGGTAATATGACCCTGTGAATTGAGCCACTTTGTGCAGAGCGTTGTTTCAGCACCTAAAGCATGAGGAATTATTGGAATGCATGTTTTGCATTTTGATTTCCATCCTATAATGTTGACCTTTAGTTTCTTTCCATTTTTGTCATGTTTGCCTTTCTTTGTGCTTAATGGGTATCAGCGTTGCTTTTTCTTCATATTGTTAATAGTTTTCAGTAACTTCTGTCTTTGTTCACCGGGAGAGATAAATGGTTTAAACCTTGATTAAATGCCACATTAGATGTTGAATTATTATTAATAAACCCACTGCTCTAAAATCATGCTTAAATCTGAGTGTGTTCTTTATGTTCCTCTGGAACTGCTGACTGTGTTCAGTATGCATTTCTGGTGCAGCTTTGATTTCAGAGTGAAATGGATAACGTTGTGAGAAAAGCGAATATTGATTTTTCTCCTAGTTAAGCAATGGTTTTCTAGGTGACAGAGCTCAATTATATTATACTGGTTATTGGACTATTTAACATATGCCTTTTTAGTGAAGTGATTCTGAACAGTAATGTCCTATATCTTAATTAAACCAATATTTTGAGGGCAGTTGGATAGAACATACATTTGAAAATGTAAATGTCAAGTATATTGTACCAAGGCTTATCTGTAAAATGCTGTGAGGTTACTGCCCAGATGAGGCTGCTGGGAATAATAACAGTTGTTCAGCCTTTTCTTTCTCTGTTGCTGTGTAATTGGATCATGACGTTTGTCCATTTGATAACTACCAGAAAGTGTAAATTAGAGTAAGTTGGAACTGGATGTAAGAACATGGTATTTAAATTTTTAATTACTGAGATGGAGTAGGTGCTCCACGGGAGGTCAGTCTGCAGGCCTCTCCCAGAAGCCTTGTCAGAAAATTCTGCTTAATGGTAGAGAAAAATGCTGAAAGAGGAGTGGTATCTTGAATGGCAAAGACAGCTTAGTCACTTAAAGGAATTAAATGCAATCTTTAAAGAAGGTGAGAAGCTGGCAGCGTGTGGTGCAGGCATGGCTTATGTTGTATATATACACTTCATATTTTGAGGTATCTTGACTTTGTGCTGTGTGGGCATATGAGTGTGTGTGTGTAGGGAATCACAGTTTCAGTGAGTAGCGATACATCCGTGGCCTGTTTGGGAAGCACTGTACAGATTTAGTTAGGTGGGTTGCAGTTTCTGTATTGATCTAAAACCATTGCAAATAAAAATGAAATTTATGGTAATAGGATCTCATTAGCTTTGCTGATTTATACATTAAAAGCTCTAAAATGCTTTCTGCAAGGTCTTTAGCTTCCAGCTCTTTCTCCCTTCCCTCATCCCCAAGTAGGCACCAGTGCTACCTATGCCATGTACAGTAAAGTTAACTGTGTCAGTGCAATGCAGACATGCTTCTCTATAGCTGGAAATATTTTAATAATTCAGGAAGAATAATATTTGTTTGGGTTGCATGTTTCTGCTTCTATTAAATAACAAGGACAGTTCTGAGTTTTTAAAACTGATCAGGACAGCGATTCATGCTGAAAGTACTGTGGGGACAGTTTACAACTACTTTCAGAAATGTTTTCAGATTAGAGAAGAATATACTGGTGTGGTGATATATATATATATAAATATACTGGTGCTATCCTAGTACAGTGTGCCAGTATGACAGAAATAAATAGCCTGCATCTTATACACTAGTACAGTTTTGTATTCCAGTTGGGTTTTTGTACCATAGTGTAAATTCTCTGAACAATATTTTAATGTAGAATATGAAAAATTTAAATCTCTTTGAAGTTAGCAGAAGAAAGCAACTTCTCATCTATAGATGAGCAATCAAGATAAAAACATGACAGTCTTTGTTTGAGGAATAAGTCAGTGGCTGTCCTGTTATCTCAGAGCTTCTGTGTTATTTTGCAGGATGTGACCTTTCAGTTCAGTGAGCCCACAGTAAGGGTATCTGTAGCCCTGTTTCTTTCTTAAAATAATGCAGAGAGACTGAGGAGAAGAACGAAAACCAAAGGCTTCTCCTTGTAAAGTTTGATGGTATTTACCTTTGCGCTAGCAGTACCTGATTGATGGCATACATGTGCATGCCATGGCTGCCATATGCTGATTCATTTCTGTTTTGGCTTTGGTGCAGATTTGACACAGTTCAGACTTGGAAGGTTTTTGTTCATCTGGATTGGTGAAAACCGCTGGCTGAGGGAAGCTTATTGAGTGATCAGGCAGTCTGAGTGTAAACCTTTTGTTTTGGGAAAAGATTAAAAAAAACAAACAAAAGCCACCACACCTTACTTCATAAAGTTATTTGTGATCTTTCAAGAAGTTATATTCAATTCTATGTGAAAACAAAATAGCTTTCCAAGCATGTTAAAAGGAGGAACCAGCAGAACTATCTTATCTCAGAAAGATTAACTAAGGCCCTGTAATTTTTGAACATTTCGTGATATTTCTTGAGTTTTCTTTTTTTTCCCAACTTAAGGGTTCTAAAAATGAATGCAGAAAGCAGTATATTTCCACAAGATTGCTTCTGTTGTATGATCATTTTTCTAAAAAAATGCACCTAAATTTTTGCTCCTTTCTTAACCTAGGCTTTGAAGATATGTCCTTTCTGCCTTAAAAATGGAATTAAGATCTATTCTAAGTATTGTGCACAGTAAATGTAACTGACTGTCCTGTAAGCACATACAGTTCCCATATTTATAAAAAAAAGAAGAAATAAGCCATTTTAATTTATAACCAAGAGGTTTTTTTCTTTTGACCATCAATATCTTTTTACCAGTGACATCAATATTGACATTTTAAGAGCCTATACTTCCCATGTAGCTACATGAGCCACTGTGAATGGAATAGGTTTGCTTGTGCTCTGACAGCTTTGTGATTTGTAATCTGCTGTGCTGTCGTCTGGCTAACAGAACATCCCCTCTGAAGCAAGATTCCCACTGATGTCTTGCTCTTCCACATGCACTTTGCACTGGTGATATAGCTCTGTGGAGGAAATGCTTCCACGCAGATGTTACATGAAAGACGTGTAGGAAAAGTAACCTTTTAATCTGATTGATGTGCTGCTGTCCCATACGAAGCATAGGCCCCAGCTCTGTTGACCTTTTTGCTTGCCAGGAGCTACCTATGCCAGGTGTCCTATTGAACTTAGGTGAATTTTCTGTGCACATATAATTCTACGTGCCCACAGACACTGGAAGTTTGGGCTTACTCTCTTGTGTCAGTCGCAATTTGTATGGCTGAATCTGCTCAAGAGGGAGTAATCACAGATTTTGACCTGTCCCTTGGGTTCCGAAAAGCTAATATTTCCTCCAAAATTGAAATATGAAAGACATGTCTTGTGTAGCTTGTTATTGCTAGCAGCAGTGGTGAGATTCATTATCTAGAAGCTTTTTTAACACTTAGCCTTGATAACTGAAGGCAAGAAATAGTATTGCTGCATTTTTCCAACAACAACTTCCTGGTTTTTTGTAGTTACCTTTGTAGACCCTTCTTGCCCATATCCTGACCAGTTAATGTCATGAGGAGTCCAGCAATTGCCATCTCTGGGGGAGAAGGGTGGTGCCTGGCCTGCAAGGTTGCAGGGAGAAAGGCAAGGACAGACTGTGAAGGGTGTGGGTTCATAGTTGTCTCTGTCAGTGTGGAAGGGGAGAGGTTTTGGGCTGCAGAGGGAGACCTGGAAGGAGTCAGGAGAAACAGCAGAGAATGTTGCTTGGTATGTTTTTATTGGATTTATTTTTCTCATCTGGAGTTTTTATTTATCCTAAACATTACTGAAAATACTGGACTTGTATTTCTTGAAATATTACAATGTTTGTTGCCTCTTTAAACTGCAGTAGTTTACTTTAAGTCTTAATGAGATTTGCTCTCTGGGGAGGTTCTGAGACTAAAGAACTAGTAATGCTGAAACTCCCATGTCTGTTGATATATGGGGGTTAATGTCCTGTCTCAAAATTTGTAAGACCATAATATGTCATAAGGCGCTTGAGGGACATGATTCAGACTTAGCTATTGAAGAAAATTCAGACTTAAGGTGGAAAGAGTGTTCAGCCCTTCTGTGTTTTGTACAGACTGTGGCAATGTAAGTGCTGAGTTCTGCGCTTGGGTCACAACAGCCCTCCCCCGGGCACCACTACAGGCTTGGGGAGGAGTGTCTGGAAAGCTGTCTGGTGGGAGAGGGCCTGAGGGTGCTCATCAGCAGCTGGCCGAACATAAGCCCGCAGTGTGCCCAGGTGGCCAAAAAGGCCAGTGGCATTCTGGCTTGTAAAAAAATAGTGTGATCAGCAGGAGCGGGGCAGTGATTGTCCCTCTGTACTGGGCAATGGTGAGGCCACACCCTGAGTCCTGTGTCCAGCTTTGGGCTCCTCACTACAAGAAGGACATTGAGATGCTGGAGTGAGTCCAGAGAAGGGCAACCAACCTGGTAAAGGGTCTGGAGAGTAAGTCATGTGAGGAACAGCTGAAGGGGTTTAGCCTGGAGAAATGGAAGCTCAGTGGTGACCTTACCACTCTCTACAACTCCCTGAAAGGAGGTTGTAGCCGGGTGGGTGTTGGCCTCTTCCCTGAGGCAACCAGGGACAGGAGAAGAGGAAATGCCCTCAAGCTTCGATTAGGAAATGTTTAGGTTGCACACCAGGGTGAAATTTTTCACTGAAAGAATTGGAATGGCTTCTCAGGGAGGTAGTGGAGTCACCATCCCTGGAAGTGTTCAAGAAATGACTGGATGTGGCATTTAGTGCTGGTTTAGTTGACAAGATGGTGTTCAGTCAAAGTTTAGACTCAATGATCTTGGAAGTCTTTTCCAACCTTAATGATTCCGTGAATTAAAATAAAAAATTGGTCTCAGTTCATGAGCTGTTGGCCATATGCCCTGATGCTGGCATTAGCTCCTATCTATAAATATTCTTGTCTCGGCTTTACGTGGGATTTAACTGGGAGATGTTTGGTCATTGTTTTGTTGGCATTCAAATGTGGAAACCAGCCAGTTCAAGTAAAACATGGGATGCTTGTTAGGGCAAACTAGAAACGAGCCAAGCCTTGTGTCTGACGGCAACAGGAAGGCAGTGTTTCAGCTGCCATTCACTGGCGATTTTGCTGAAAAATGATGTATAGTGTTTTCAGATCAGTTATAGTCTTTAGGAGATGCCAGTCTTTGGTAAACTTGTACCCTTGCTTTTTGCCTGGTATTCATTTTGTAGTTATCTGAGCGCATATTACTAGAAAAAGTGGGTTTTATTTTTCAGGCAGAGTGTGAGAATTTGGAATAACTCTGTCCCACAGTCAGTCTTCATCTCTGTGGTACTGTTCTTGTCCGGAAAAATGCCTGGCTTACTTTTGTCTTACTACTCTGAAAAGAAACCAGAGCAATACGATCCAACACAAAAACTACTGCCAGTCTGAATCAGTCTGTTTCCAAAGTACTCTTCAGCCTCGTACTGAGTGTCCCAGGCATGCGACGTGTGCAGACTGCACTGGTGCTGATGGCTCTTCATTATCTAGAACACATATTAACTGTATTTTATGTATAGAAGCATCTTTGCATGCATATGGCCAACAGAACAGTTTGTTTCTGAGAAACAGCTTAGCTGTTACTGCTGCTTGCTGATTCTGACCTAGGGAGTCTTCTCAACACCCAAATTAGAGTTTCTTTGGGCTGTTTGTGCCTATGACATCATTTATGCAGACTGTGAGCTTCGCTATAATGCCAAGTATGAAACAGCATCTTGTGAAGGATTATTTTTGAACAGCTAATTATAACATTCTAAGTAAAAAACATCCTGTATTCATTTTCAGTGGACTCTTCTTTAAAGTTTTTCATCAGTTAAATTTAATTCTATATGCATATCAGCACTGGTGGTAAATACTTTCTCCAACGATATTACTGCAATTTCTGGAAAACACCTTGTGTTTCTGTTCCCCCTGTTCATATGATGTTCATATTGTGATGATGATGTTAGGCACTTTTTCATCTCTTTATACAACCCCTCTGCTGGATGTGGACTCTGAAGAGCTGTCTTGGAGACCTAGGCCATATAAATTTTTTGTCAAATACCTTTTTGTTAATCTTCTTAAAGGGCTCACTGCTTGAAATCAGCAGTGAATAAAATGTATTGATTTGGAGGTAATGACTCAAATTCTTCTATACTTTTTTTGGGATACATTTTGTAGGTATCTTATAAAATTTGAATTCTGCAAGCACTGCGGGCAGCTGGAAGACAGAAATGGTTGCACAGGATAAGAAATGCGGGGACCAAATTTCTGACATACTGGGGCAGGTGGTGTTTGTCCTTTGTTTTTTAAATTGTGGGGTCTCTGCCGAATAAAATGTAGGATGGAAATTGAGGAATGCAGGTTTCTGTTCTATATTTTGCAGATTTTTGAAGTCACTTGCATGGGCATTTAGTCTTTTAACAGCCTGTTACAGGCACTATGAAACATTGCCTTGTCTTGGAATGCTAAGTAATATAATTTGGACATTTGTGTGGAAGTGCAAACATACCGTCAAAAAATTTTATGTTAAAGCTTGCCTGTCCAAGAGAGTAGGTACATGAAACAGATACCTTGGTAGCTTCGCAGTCTCTGCCCTAGGTTTCTGTCCATAGCAATTCACGCTATATTCACAATTATGTGTATCCTGTTAGTACGGGGGTGGAGCTGCAGAGTTACACTGGTGTGACAGCAGTTCCAGTTATTGACGAGCGAATAAAACTGTGTTTGTGGGATCTTGGTTTCTAAACTGAGCTGCAATGAGTTCTGCCAGCATTTGCCAGATTAGGTTATTTGTTGAAAAGTAGAAAACCAGGCAATTTTTTTTTAAACGTGGTAATGAAAACACAAAGTTGAAAGGCCTTTCTTTTAGAACATTTTCCCACTTTCTTTGATTTGCAGAGACCTTTGGAGCATTCTAGTGAAAATAGAGGCTTCCTTGCAGTGAACACTTCCTGGCACATTAACACTTATTGATTTTCATAATTCCTTTTAGCGGGCATGCTTAGGAGTAGTTCACAGATCACCAGGTGTTCCAGGGCTGGAGGTGAAAGCCCGTTGTTTTAACATTTTTTCTTGAATAGTTCAGTGTTTCTGTGGTTCTGCTATAGCAAAAAATGTCTGAAATTTTGCTATAGGGAGACTGGAGCATATGAAAGGAGAAAATAAGGTGCCATCTTAATATGTTTGCATGAGATGATCAGCATACAAGTGTATGTCAAGTCCAAGGATTTAAAAAAGTGTTTGATCACTGTAGTATTGAAAAGGTCATAATACAGCAGTGTGCAAACATGTAGCTAATCATGTACTCATGCCAAAATGTATTGCTGCAGATTTCCAAGTACTGGATTTATTATTAGAGAAGGTGGACTTAAAATGAACTCCAAAAGATGCCTTACGGGAGGAAGCCAAGTACACGAGGACTTTCAGAAGTACAGGAGGAAGCGAGTCTTACGCCACACACACGAAGTCTTGTTCTCAAAGATGTTGTATTCCTTTGACTTTTATTTTGTACATTATTGACAGAGAACATAGAATGGAATTTATTGATGGAAAAATGAAAAACATCTTCCAGAAATTCACTGTAGCATTTTTCATGAATATGTGCTAGTGTTTGATGCTCGTTTTCCTTCAATTTTTGACTAAAAAAGAATAAGTCTGGCATTAGGATTGAATTTACCTACCAAAATGTTGAAAGTATCATCTGAGTCCTATTTTTTTCTTTTTGGCACCTTAAAAAGGTGCATGCTTTACATAAAAGTGATATCAGAAATGGAGTAATTAAAGATTTTTCTTTCAACATTCATTCCAGGAAAATGATCAGGGTCTAATGAATAGCCAGTAGTGAGAATTATAATGGAAGAGCAAGTCAAGGTATCATATTTAATGCTTTACATGTAACACATTCTAAACTATTTATTTTCTTGAATGCCCCTCAGGTCAATGTTTGCCAGCTTTAACTGGCTGGTAGGCAAACCCTCTGAGCAGTTAGCAGGCTGTGGACCTAATCATATTTGGTCCTTTTTGTTGGCTTCAGTTTTAACTAAGCTCTAAAGATCTTTTGAAGGTCTCTTGAACAGTGGTTGATACACCCTGTGTCTTGGGAAGCATACTGTGAATTACATTCTACCATCGTGCATAGGCTAAGGATAATTGCTTGCTACTTTTCTCTGGATGTGAAGGTTCTGGATGCTCTCCATCACCCTTACACCCGATGGTATATTTATTGTTCAGTAATTGTGGATTTCAACCTTTGTTTTACAGCTCTCAGCATATTTTTTTCTTTGTAGAGAAACCAAAAAACCATTGATTTAATAAAAACATTTTCAATAATTGTACACACTAATGCATTTCCTTTTATTGTGGTATTAATGATACATAACCCCCACTGAATTTGTCAACTCCAGCCAACCATAAACTGAGGAGCTGTGAATTTTAGCAGAACATTTTGTAATTTGAGCAAACTGAAAAAAATGACTGTTATTACAAATCATACTTCTCTGCAGAATAGGTATAAAACTGTACTTTAATATAGAAAATCATATTGTGGATCATATGGAACATTTCTAAATGGCAGCTGCATCTGTTATGTTTTTCTGCTAGCAGCACTTACTTCAGAAGTGCTTTTTTGTTGTTCATGTGTATACTTCTAGTTTTAGTAAGTGAGCAAGGTCAAATCATATTGCTGTTCTGGGAGCAATTTTTTTTTAATTGTTTATCTACATGTTTTGATGGATAGGTAAGAAAGTCTATTAAATTATAGAATAACAGTTTAAATTATAGTGCAGTTCTTCTGTTAGGTGCTGTAGGAAGCACATCCTTATGGTAAGAAGTACCTGTTAAGTATTCTGGGAGACTGTATCATTCCTTTGTTGAGCCCTTTTCTTTCATAGCAATGCTGTGTTGGTACCATATAATGAGCAGCAATCCTGTGCTTCTCCCTCTCATGCTAACCCGAAATACAACATGAACCTGTGGGGTTTTTATTGCTGCATTATTCCTGTTACATCTCACCCCATTAGAAGCAGTCAAGCAATAACCTGGCAATGGTGCATGCAAAGACAGTTGGCTTCTGCCAAGATTTAAAATCCTGCTTTGAAATTGCCAGAGTTACATGTTTTCCATAAATGTAGACCAATACACTTATAAACTTGAGAGAAAAACCTTTTGTGTGGGTGTCTGAAGCTATTGCTCATGCAAGGCCTGCAGGCATTATTGAATCCCGGAGGCCATGATTTTGCACCAACACTGGAAGGTGTCTGGACTGTTGACCCTCCCATCATGGTGTGCTGAAGCCACCTGCCCACGTATTGCAGCCTGTCCCGGCTGTTAAGTGTGAGTTTGAAGACAACTGGACTTCCCTGACTTCCTTCTCACCATTGTACTTTGCGGCACACGGATTTGTTTGTGATCCTGACACTTGTGGGTGTGCGGCCTCTGCTGCTTCAGGTGTCATCCCTGTAGGACCCTGAGATGAGGCAGCCCTGGCTAATCCAGTTCTTACAAGAGCCATCGTAGTTCCTTTGTTGAGGAGAGTGAACAGATACACAGGACCCTGTGCTAATGCATCACTTCCAGAGGTGTAATATTTATGCAACTCATTAAAAATAAAATACACATTTAAGTTAGTGGAAGACTGATGAGGGAAGGATTGATGTGTCCAGAAACCTGTCTTTTCTAAGAATATTTATATTAGCTTATTAAGTAGTTTACCTTTCTCTATAACTCCTGTTTCTATAACTTTACATGAACTGAATACTCTCATGCTATGGAGTGGCTTTTCCTGGTTTCTCTGGTTTGTCGGCAAGTCTTTGTATCAACTCTTATGTTTGTCAGTGCAAAATCGATTTACTTTTAGGGGAAATCAGCTTGGCTAGAGGTAAGCAAGTGGGAGAAAAGTTTAATTTGGTGAGCTTTGATGAATATTGTATTGCTGTTTATGGCCTGAAGCAAACATCATTCAACTTAATAAGACTCATTCAAGTGTATCGAGTGGGATGTGGTTGTTTCCTGTTTTGTTCTTTTAGAGACACACAGAGTTCAATGTGTCAAATTATATCTAAATTTAGGGCAACAGTCTTTGAATAAAAAGTATTTTTTCCTTTGGACTTTCAAACATTTCATGGTTATCTTTCATTCATCCACTTTTCATTTGCATTTTGTATAACATACTGCTTTCACCCTGGATTTCTTGGCCATTTTCTGTTATTAAATCACTACACTGAGATTAAAATCTATTCTTTAACTGAAAGATATATTTAGGTGGTACTTGTTTTGTATTTTAATGCAGCCCACGTTTTAAGATGAGAAAATAGTTCCTGTTTACTCTATTAAAAATGCCTGGTAATACCAGAGTCAGTGATGGGTAGTGGTGTTAGGAATTGGCAAATTACATTTCAGCAGATACGGGAGTATCTGTGAATTGTGAAATGAAATACTTTCTTTTGAACAAAATGCCTGGACGTATTATTTCCAGGGAGAGGGAGTAATAAAAGGGGGAGGCAAAGTGTATTACTAACTTACAAAAGTTGTCTTTCATAGAAACATTGCTATCTTTGATTGTGTATCACAATCAATACATCACATTTCTGTTTCCAGACTTTTTATTCATGCCATTTTATCTGACAGTTGAAATTATTCACCTAGGAAGGATGGACATGTACAGGTGGACAATTTGACTACTCTGCATCAATGGGATTTCCATTTGGCTTGCTCGAAGTGCAATACTGAAAGGCTTTTTCAATATTTTTCTTGATATTCCTGACTCTGCTTATCTGTGACAAGAGGATAGTATGCCTAGAACAATTTGGAGATTTTAAAAAGTTCCTTGTTTTTCAGTAATCTTACACTTTTTAAAGACAAAAAAAAATCTGAGAAAAAAAGTGGACTGTGTTAAAATGTCCAATTCAGTGAAAGGTAGTGTAACAACTGGAGAAAACTCATAGTCTTTTAGAAATTTAGAAATAGCTGATTTTTTTTTTCGACATTTCTTTTGTAAAAAGTGCAGGGGGCTTCTCCATGCATGCAGCTATTCCTGGTTATTTCTTACCTTTAAACACGTTTGCTCTGGAATAGGATGGCTGCTTAGATTCTTGCTAACTTTATCTGTGAAGTGGAAACAGTACAATAAAGCCAAAAGCAAATGATTTTTCTAGAGCCAGTGTGTCACACAAAGAGCCATTCAGAAACTCCTGTTGAGCTTTAAGTGGACTCCTGTGTCAAATCTGGGCAATAAAGAGCTTGACTATAGATGAAGGTTCATCAGTTTTCTGCCAATAAATGAAGCTGTTTGTATGTATTATTACTTTAGGACTGAAATATGAAATTGTTCTGTTGGGGAGAGGGAGGGCAGAAATTGCATGCTCCAAATTAAGAGATTCTAGGGTATGAAATACACAATGGGTTTGTTCTCAGGATATTTTTTTGCTTGTCTGAAGAATTATTTGCTACAAATTGAGCAGACTTTATTGTCGTTTATAACTATATTTTTATGTTTTATTATTTTTATTTTGCCCTTTTCTATCCTTTCTCTCTCGTTTGGAAGTGTTTCCTGTAATGAAGAAGCAACCTCACACACTGGCTTATGCATGTGATGGAAACGACTCTAACGATATAATTATATATGCAAGAAGCATTTCTTCAGGGTCACAGAAATGTGGGGAAAAAAATACAATGAATGTTTTTTTGCTTTAGTTGTCACTCCTACATGGTGTCACAGCTTCCACGAGCATGGGCAAAATGTGTAGGAAGGTACATGCAGGCTTGGAAATAAGTAGATTACAGGGACTAAGACTACTTGGGTCTCAACTTGGAGGAAAAGATACCAAGGAAGTTTTGGGGGATGGTGAAGTTGAAGACCTGTGCTCATGCCCCATGCCTGGAAGATGAGCAGTGACAAAGAGAGTGTTGAAACCCTTGAGGATCACTGTCTGCCACATCCGTGTCTCTTGTGCAAGTGCAGAGACAGGAACCAAAGAAAGAGAATACAATGTTTTTTTCCAGGCTACTGCCTTAATGGGTAGGGAATTATTTTGGGGAATTGCAGGGCAGAAACAGATTACTGTTAAGATTTACCCTTATGTTACTTCACCTGTATTGCAAATCCCATCCTGTAGATGTAAGAAATTTATTTAGGCCTTTTTGTTCAGACCTGTAGTAGTGTTTGCCCTAAACAGACATAGATTTCCATTTGCTACATGGCTTTCAGTGTGACTCTTGTTTTTATGGAGACTATTTTACAGCAAATCTAGCTGGATTATTTTACTACTGAACCTTCATTTTTTAAGATTTCTAGGGTCGTTTTCAGTTAAAGTTTTCAAAATTGCTTAATATGTGGACTTTCATAGTCTAGTTTTCCATCTATTTAACCCTCTACACAAGTTAGGTATTTCCTGAAAGGATAAGTACATAGTATTTAGCTCTCTGGCTTTTATTTAGCTGTCTGTCTTTTTGAGGAGTATTTTCCTTAGCATTTCAGAAGGAAAAGACTATGTAAGAGGTATTTTACTCAGAAAACCAAACTTTCATTCAGCTTAGGCAACTTTTGCTTCCTCACAGGAGAATCATAGAGGTTTGTCCTCCAGGTGACTGGTGAAGGAGATCCTTGCTCTGGGGTCTCTTGTGCCAGGTGCCTTTTGAATCCCCTCATCTTGGGAACTGCAGAAGGCAGTTGTTGCTGCAAGGAGTGTACAGTGCTGTCAGCTCCTGCCTTGCAAGTTTTGTTTCTCGTTTTCAGCGCTGTTCTTGCTCTGAAACAGCTCCAAGTCTCTCATGGGGTTCTCTGCTGGGTGACCACAGCTCTCACTGCTCCTGCAGCCTTCGTGCACCCGTGGGAGCTGTGTGGGCTGGCACAGTGTGTGCTCCACGTAGATGCCGGCTGGCATTCCAAACCCCCTCCTGCCAGGGGCTTCACACTGGTCTTGCAAGCACAGCCTGGAGGGACATGAAGGGAGCTCTCTTCCTGCTGGCCTGCCAAAGGGCTGAGGGTTTGGAGAAATACTAATGGCGTCATTCCTTGCAGAGTTTTCTGAAGCCTGAACACCTCTTTGAAACCAAACTCTCTCTGGTGTTTCAGATGAGGAACTTAGTGGTGCTGATTCATTTCCTTTACCATTAGACAGAGTCCATTAGTCACCTCCCTGTCCCCCCAGAATGAGTGGGAAGCTGCCGGGCATGGGGACCTCTTCTCAGCTGTGGGTGCAGCCTGGTGCTGTGTGGGGATCACCATCTGCACAGAGGCTAGTCTTTGATACAAACCTCATCCCCTGCTATTGTTAATTAGATCTAGTTTAAAGTATAATATCCTTCTAGTGGGAGGGACAAAAGAAGGTATTTTATTAGGTTACAGCATAAAAGTGTCATCTATCATGCTGCTCTGCTAAAATAAAATTATCAAATTTTTAATGTTCCTGTGTCTGGCCTGTCTTCTGAAACATGGTATAGTTTTATAGATGCTGCTCTTGGTCATGTGGAGACTCTGGGTGGAGGGAGCATTCTTTATAAATGTAAGATAGATTTTAAACAATTCAGTTTATTAATTGTATATTTGTATATGTGAGATCACCCTGATTATAGACGGGACCAGTGATGCCTTACTCATCTTGCGTTTTTATTTGTCCTGTGTAAGGTTTGGGGAAAAAACAGGAATTGTAACTGGTTGTGAAAACTGATTTTGGCGTCTTTGCACTCAGATCTACCTTTTATTCTGCTTTCCTTCAGTTTGCTTTCGTGCAGTGGCACTGTTTGTAGTTGCCACTTTTTTTGGGCTGGATATTGCATCTCTGGCTTCTTAAAGTTGTCCTTCTTTCCTCTTCCAAGAAGCCTGCAGTGGAGGAGGCTGGTGCAGCCATGAGCATGCCAGTCCCATGTGAGAAGTGTATGACTTCATCTGGGGAGTCAAGGGGGTCTGGAAATAAATGTCCTCATCTCCCCTTCTAGAACTTTAGGACCCAACACTGTTGTGTGCTGATTTCTGAACCACAGGAGAGGTAGGTACATAATGTGGAAGCAAAACCATCGTATCTAATTGTCCTAGAATCTTGACTTGAGCTAAATATTTCAAAAATATTTCTAGGACTTCTTGAGTAACATTTATATTTCTTAAAGAATTAACTGCGTTTTTAACATTATTATTAATATGCTATTTCTAGGTAGTGTTGGGGAAATATTGTTAACATCATTACTTATGAGCTTCTGAGGTCTAGTGTATGTTTCTTTAATTTAATTTGGATTTTCCTGACTTGGCTCATTAAAGCCCCTGAGAGAGATTTACATCAACATTAATTATATCAGTGGTTGAATTGCTTAAGTAACTCAGAGAACTCAGTTTTGAATAGGTTTGTAAGATGCTGGTTAAATAGTATGCTTATGTTTCATAAAATGAGATGGTATAAACCCTATGGAGTCTCATCCAAGATGGCTCTAATAAAAGTAATGACTTCTGACAACGACCACAGAAATCACTACTGCACATATATTTTATAGTTTGCTTTTTTCCCCTTAAAATTGAGTTGCAGAGTATTGGAAATTGTAAAAAAATAATAAATATAGGTATTGCAATAAAAAAAGGTATACACAAGTAGGCTTCTGTGGAAAGTGTTAATTTTTGTGAAAAGAAAAGAAACCAAACTCAATAGAACAAATAGTGATATTTTGCCTCACTATGAAGAACCTTCATGAAAGCTGACTCAAGTTCTGCACCTGAATTTTTTTTTCCTTTTGTTCCTCCTCCACCCCTTTGGTTACTTTTAGAGCATGTTCCTTGTACATTTTTCACTTAAAATCACCATAAAGCTAGAAGTTTGGGATTTGGGATTCCTTTTTAATTCCTATCCCACCCCCCTCCTTTTTGTGGCAATGTTGACATATAAAAATAAGAATTGTAATACGTAAGATGAAGTACCTGGTTTGAAAGGCATGATGCAATTACAATGCCAGAACTTCTGGCTTTTATAGAAAGATTCCTAATCATGTCATAGAAAGTGAACACATAAACCTTATTTGCAAAGTACTTTGATATATTTAAAGGGTTTTGAAATCTTATTTAGGGTTTTTTTTTTTTCCCCAGAAAGGAGCATAAAATACAATATAATATGATTTAAAATAATGAAAAACAGAATTACTTAGAAAACAGAACATAATTGTGTTGTGCTCCTTTTGTTTCATCTTTACTCTAAACAGTTAAGGGCTAAAAAACTATTTATCACTTTGCAGATGAGGAGAAAATAGTTGGTGATCCTACCATTTTGTGACTGCAAAACTTACTTTCACAGAAGGAGGTGCGTCCCTTCCCCTGACCGTGCCTTGGGGTGCAGAGAAACCCATCCAAGTTCAGAGCAGCTCTTTATTGCTTTTGTCAGGGTTTGTGTTGTGCATTGGGCCTTTGCAGAAAGGCCAGGAGAGTTGTCCAGGAGGAGTGAGAGGAACACGCTGCAGACGATCTGAGTGCTGGGGGTCACAGAGCTCTGAAGGAAACCTCGGAGACTGGGCTGCAGTGGGAAACATTGAGGGGGAATATTGATTCCCTTGCACGCCCACAGAACCAGCGCTGACTCTATTAAAATGCGAATGTTGGGAACTTTGAAGCCGATCCTTCAAGTGACGGTTGCACCCGGCTGACGGATGACACACACTGTCAGAAATACCCTGTTATCAGGGTTCCTTCAGAGGTTCGGTAACTCAGAAAAGGAAACACTGCAAAAAATTACTTTGGTATAAATAAATAGTCGTTAAATTTGAAAATGCAGTGAAGTCTTTAGAACTAAATAGGGCTCTTAAGGTTACTCCCAAGAATATCTCACGTGCTGGATATTCAAGCTTGTTTGAAACATACTTTGAGGTTTGTGTGGATCAACTTGATATACATTGGTGCAGAAAAAATAGAGAAAAACTTCTTAGGTTTGTAATTTGGAAGTTTTGTGTTGAAATGCACTGCTTGAAAAGAACAAATCTATCAGGTCTGAACAAGTGGCATAAATAGCACTAAATCCAAAAGTGTGGATTTAGATAATTTTCAAAATATTTGTATAAAAGATTTGTATTATAAATGTATATTTAATTTTGGCTTAACGAGCCTAAACACAAAGACTGTGTGTGTGGCTTAGGATGGCCTTGAACTGCACATCATGGCAGAACAGAGACAGGAAACGTTTTTGCCCTGTTCTTTTAGCATCTGCCTTTGAAGGTTGTTAGAAGCAGAATACTGGGATGGGTGGATCCAGGACATCTGTGTGTTTGGTGGGTGTTTGGCTTTTTTTTTTTTTTTTTTATGTATGTTGTGGGGGTTTTTAAAATCTATTCTGTAAATGCCTGATTTTCTAGGAACGTTTGAGAATTGCTTTTCCATGTGGACCTATCTTTAATACATATAGAAGGTATCAGTGGACTTGTCTGCTCAAGTGTCAAAATGGCCTGCTGCTGAATGTTATTACACAGTTAATTTGTTTTAATACCATTTTTATGTGCATGCTATCTAGGGGTGTGATTTCATGATCAAACAGTATGGATCCCCCTGGATGGCTCTAGGAAGTAAGGATGCTCAGAGGAGCCCCCTGGAGACAAGTGTCCCCTTGGCAGCTGCTGGCTGCAGCACGAGTGGTGGGGGCTGCCTGGCTGCCCCCTGGGAGCCAGTTATGCTGAAATTGGCCTCCAACCAGCCTGGATGCGTCTTTAAAATTGTAATGAGTACCATTTTCAGTGCAGTTCTTCTCTCACTAGTGTTCTGGGAGACATGATATCTCACTAATTTTCACTTTCCAGTTTTTGTCACCACTTGGGTGTGCAGGAAGAATAATCTCCCTTTTCTTCACTGTTGCTCCATTGTTCTATATTTTTCAATTATTATGTGGAGTACGTTGTGCTGTCTAATTTTAGGTGAACCTAGTTAAAGTAGGCAGTGTTTATATAGGGAACATTTCAGCCATGGTGTTTGTTGTTGGCTTGTTTTTAAAGTGCAGCAGGAAAGAGGTTTGAAAGGTGACTGCTTTTATTTAGTGCTTCTGGGTTTATCTGTCATATCACAAATCGTATCTGCTGTGAATTTACTGTGCGCTGAAATGACATTACCTGGTTGATTTAGTGTGTGTAATTTAAGATATTAAAGTAATATTAATATTTGTCAATAATTGCTCTCTCATTTTTCAGTATTTTGATTAATAAAAATTAATATCCTGCATCTTCCTAATGGAATAATTAAGATGTTTCAACACAGCAAAGGGAAATCCAACTCAAACCTATTTCAAGAAGAAGATAACCTAATTTTCCCACAAAAGCCTATAAAAATAGGGGAAATATTTTTCCTCCCCATTTCCATTTCTAGCTTGTCTTCTGAACATCAGGCTAATAACTTCTTGCCATGTTCAGAATATTTCATTTGAGTTCTGACAGTAATAACCATGTTTTATTTGGCTGTCAGGGGCCCTGTAAGATGGAAAGATAATGTGTTCATTCTCTGTCCAGTGGGAAGAAAATACATTGACTGTCTAAAATAATATGAGAAGAATGAGAGCTAGTTAAGTTGATTTTAGGGAAAATAAAAGGAATATATATATTTTCAGTGGTACATTGCAAGCTGTTGGTTAGATGGACATGGGTAATTTCTTGGGGATTCTATAAAACAAACCAGAACGAACACAGCCATGTCTCTTTGTGAACACAGACACCTGCTTGTTCTGGAGGGGCCATCACTTGAGATGCTTCTCTGTTTCCTCTACTTTGAGAGGTTTGAACCTTTTCTTATCCATGTCAGAGAAGATTCAAACTATTGAAAAGTGAAATATAGTCTTAAATAAGGGAATACACTTCCTGGGACATCTGGTATAGCAAAACTGACTTGAGCCTTTTTGTTTCAAGGGATGTGGTTTCGTCTCCATCATGGTGACAGCACTGTAGCACCTCCTCAGCACTTGCTGGGTGGTGGCACATGGAGAATGCAGTCTGGGTTTGCTTACTTTAATTTTAATTTTGTTTGCTTGTTGTCCAGTCGCTGAAAGTCAGAATATGTTCCTGAGTTCTTGGCTGGTGGCAGTAGTGGGAGGAAAAGAACTGCTGCCCATATATATATTGCTTTTCTTCTTTGTCACTCCCAGCTGCCTGAATCTGTTCTCCACCTCAGTCACCTAATTAGTCTAATACTGTAGACTGTAAGTCTTTAATGGAAAATAGCCTGTGAATGGGATTTTCAAGTGCTTAAAAAGATTGATATTTCACAAGAACACAGTAGGTGGGTCATTAATAATGGATAGACAGATCTGGAATCCTAAATCTAAAGAGACACCTGCTTTTGCAGTCCCTTATGTCTCCCAAAGCTGCTGTGGTGGCAGCTCTGCCCTAGTTAAGATAAGAAATTCTTTCCTGGCTGATTGTCAGAGCGTCAAGTGAGTAGGGTTATTCACTGAGGGCGGCAGAGTTCTACTTGGTTGCATTCCTGGGTTGTACCTACAATGACCTGCAAACAAAGATTGGGCTGTGTTCCTTGGAAATGCCTGTGAGGGGCAGTTTCAGCCAAGAGTTGCACAGGGCTCAGTGGCTAAAAGTCAAATCATTACTTTATTTTCTGCTTGCGGACAATTTCAGGGAAACTGGGGCAGGCAACCCCTTATTATTTTGAGCTTTCGTCTAGACTGCGTGTCATTCCTGAGGGTTACTACTGCTGTGGGTCACACTGGGACCTGCAGGCGCTCACTGATTATGGTTACATATGTCATGTAGATGGTTTTGGGGATTATGAGTACCTTTAACAGGAATTTTTTCTAACTTGCCTTCAGTGTTTTAATTAAAATGATGCTGTAGCTTTCCACGGTCGTCTGTGTGACACCAATAAACACTTGACTGATTGCCTGTCTGACTAATTCAGCTGGACACTTGTCAAAATAACCTAAGATCTTTTAATATATACAAGAGAAAAGACATCTGACCATTCAAATTTTTGTCTCTAGCTGATTCATTTTTTTACTTGAGCACAGTCAATTCTTATTAGTTTGCTGAGTCAAAGATGTGAAAATGACCTATCACGTCATTTTGGGGCAGTTTGAATTACTCCTTCAAAATAAAAATCAGGTCATGGAATGTATGGTGTTACAAGCACTTCATAGCCCTTTGTTTCTTGGTTTCAGATTAGGCTTAAAGCATCAGCCTTGGTCTGGAAAGCAGCTGGTGGACACTGTATTAACAGCCATGTCAGTCTCGTAAATTACATTATTGTAGCCTTTTAGTCAATTGTTCCTTGATTTAAGCCACTTGATTAAGGTGATGCACAGCATGTAATACTACAGTTGTTCCTCTTTGAACATAGGTTCCTTAAATGTTGTAAATTTTATTTGGTGGCAGTTCTCATATTTGTTAACATCTAATATTTTAATAATTGGAAGTACAGCTCTTAAGTGGAATTATACAATGCTCCTTTTTTAAATTATTATTTTCTTCTCTCCACTTCTCAAATATCTTTGCAATTAAGTAACACAGATGGGTACTTATGTTCCTAATTTTAGGCATTGGAATTGTTCTAAAGTTAAACTCGTATCCTCATGCTAGTGGAAGACAGCTACATCCTCCAGAGAGCCATTCTGCATCAGGCACACTGAATTCCCTGCTGGTATGCAGAAGCTGGTTTCGCAAAACAAGAATCTGAGGTTGATGTCTGAAACTATGCAATGCTTCTCCAGGAAAAAATATTACCAAAGTAAATTTTTTTATGGTTTAATGTTAAGGTCAATTTGCAAAATTAAGTCTGCTGCATGACAGGATCTAAACAGAATGAGCTGAGTGTGCAGGAGGCTGTTTGGTGCACAGGTTGTAGGAAGTGTGTCTGGCTGCTGAATAGGTGCCAAGGAACGTAGTACTTGGTGCTCCTTGCTGGTAGCTGTTCCGGCTAACAGCCGTGCAAAATCCCAGACTTTGAGGTATCAGAAAAGCATCTTCCAGATTATATGGGCAAAGTTAGTACTTTGGGTTTAGCTGGCATTGGTAACTGGGTTCTGACAGGAGTGACTGAGATGCCTCGCTGAAGCAGTACAGCCTAAATATAGTCACAACTTGTACCTTTAAAACATCTTTTAGTTTGTAAGCACCAGTATTGGTGCCTACTGCAGGTCAGTTACTTAACACAGAATGTAAAATTTTCTGCATAGCCTCCATATTCTTATTTGATGAGTTAGACCTGACAAAGAGGTCCTTTTTCTGTCATTTCCTCCACCTCTGGTGCCTCTGTGGGCGCTGATGTTGGCCAGCTGTCCTTATACTGGTTTTGAAGGGTGCACGTGGCTTCTGGAATCAGCACACAAATTGCTGCACATTGGAATTGTGTGAGTGTCCTGCCCTTCCCTGGGCAGTAAGGAGGCTCCCGTCTGGCTAAGAAGCCCAAGTCAACAGCTGTGGCCTGTTTGTGTGTGTATTTTTGCAGAGCAAAAGTTACCTGGGAGACCCTGTACTGCCCATTGGCTCCACGGTGCATGGCCCTTCTCCAGAAAGAGTTGCCCCATTCTCAGCTTCAGTGGTTATGGTGGAAGGAGTTGCAGTTCTGTATTTTTAACCAACCAATTCGGAACACAGCAGGCGGATGACATGTTGATCTGAAATCTTTCATTCTGAAGTTGGTCGCTGGTCTTAAATTATTTTTTTACCAAAGGGGCAGAAAATGACAGGTGATCTAAGTTTTCCAATGAGTTATTTAGGGATTAGAGGAAGGAGGAAGTAGAAGCATCCCTTCAGGTTTCACCACCAAATGCCTTTTGCCAACACTGAAACTTGTGCTGTTTCCTTGTCTGACTGTGCTCTGCAGGGAAACCTTGCAGGAGGAATTTAGGTAACTGGTCTCTGTCAGCTCAGTTTGAACTGTTTCTACCTGACAGACTTGCATGCGAGATATACTGGACTTTGAGTGAACCTCTTAAAAAAGCAAACCCCATTCTTAGTTTGATGTTATAAAGTAAAAAAATTGAGTTGAGTGTGTGTTTCCGACGAGAATTAATCACAGCTTGAGTGCCTTAGTTAAGTGGTATGTTTAAGTAATGTAGGCATAGGATTTTTTGTTGGTTTTTGATTTTGGGGTTCTTTTTTTTCATTCGTCTGTATTACTAGATTTCTAGGATGAAAGTGAACATAGTGAAAAAGCAAGCATGCTGTTAAATCAGTATAGTTTTATTTTACAGGATTTAGAAACTGTTCTGGAAGTTCACATTCAGGGCTTTCTCATAGGAAGTGTTTGCTGGAAGGTGAATGGAAAAGTACATTGGATCAGCAAAGTGTAAATTAGATTCCAATGTACTTCCAATGCAATAGTCAAAGTAGCCTATATTGAACTGTTCATTGCTTTTGCTCACAAGTCTCAAAAGTTTTTTGGTTTTTTTTTGAGGGGCTTGGTAAGTGATCCAAGTTGTTCTGTGCTTTTGAAAGCTGAGCGTGCTTTGCATTTCTTCACCCACCTTTCCCTGTGGTTTTCCACTTTTGTACAATCAGCTGAGAGGGAGCAACCTCCTTCTTACACAAACCTTATACATGCCCTTCTGGGCTGGGCATGTACCATGGGCCCTGCTTTGGGAAGCATGGAGTGTTGAGGTTATGTATTGTACAGAACATTCACTGTATTTTTGCTTGAAAGAACAATGCAAAACACTGAATTGAGTTCTTAGAAACATTGGTCTTCTTGAACACCTGGTACTTCAGCTCTGCAGTGATTCACACCAGGGCCATAGCTTCTTCTCCAAGTTATGAGTAGGTTCACCTGCTGGTCCCTGACTGTAGGTATTTGGATACTAAAGAAAGTTCCTTTACTCAGGAGTTTTAAGGATGGGAGTGGAATGAAACAAGCATGTAAATAGCTCCAATTGGAGCTAAAGTTTGCTTGTGTGAGGGATTGTTGGAAAACCAAAATGATGATGCTCAATTGTTTTTTCAAAGGATACTTCACATACCAAAGCCTTGTTTGGATCCTCCTGGCATTTTCAGTATACAGTTTGCTAAATTAGAACGGAAGGAATATGACGGGTAACAGGCCCAAAATAAACTCATAAACTAAACTTTGTTCATGCAAGACAACAGAAATATGTATAAAGATTGCAGCTTTCTGGCAGTGGTGGGAGAGCAAGGGGAGATCAGGCACAGTAGTGCTACTGGGGCAGAATTAAGTGACCTCAGAAGAAGCGACTGTCGCGTCTGCTCCTCAGCACAATTTACTTCCCGAATTTCAGCTGTAAATTAGGGCTGCTGAATCCCACCATAAAGGGGTGGGGGAGGCTGCTTTGCATGTGCTGGCTCTGAGATACATCACTGTTATCGCTTCTGTGCTGGTAGCATGTGTGAACGTGAGTCATGTGCTTTAACCCCAGCACTGCATCCACTGTGCATTCCTTCTGAGCTGGTCCTGAAACCTCCACTCCGGCATCCCATTCTGTGAGTCTTCCCTTTGCCTTGGTATTATTGCCTGTGCTGCTGCCTCCTGCTCCCACCCTGAAGGCCCTTGTTACCTTTTAATGCTGCCAATATACATGCTTGCAGAGAAAAAGTTCATTACCTGTCCACTGGCTGGTGCAGGGAGCCATGATATAACTGTGTTTTATATGAATGCTTACGCTATTCTTCCCTTACGTAAATGCACATGTGTTTATTCTCCACTCACCTTTGAGCGCTGTGAAGGCATCTGAGATCATAAAATATCTGTGTTGGACAATGCTAAGCTACGAGTGCCAAAATAGAAATGACATGTTCCAGCACAGTGTAACTTCTCTTTCCCCTCTAGATTGCTGTGGTTTTTTTCCTTCTCTTTTCCTCCTATGTCTCCATGATGTCAGAATGTGAAGGGATGGTGGAGACAGTCCAGGTGGTGTTTGTCTTTCCCATCTCGGAAATGTCTGTACCAGACATCCAAAGTAGGTGCTTAGTGGGAATAAGAAGTGAGTCCATCTTTGGAGCTCAGTGTAATAATGGCATCCTAAGGTTTTGTTGTTGTTACTGAGGTTAGTTTTGAAAGACAGTTTGTGATTGGCAACGTGTGCAAGTGGACTGGGCTGGGGGATGTGCAGCCCCTCTGCTCTCTGCCTTTTGATTTGGCTTTGCTCACTGCCAGCCTGAGGGAGCATATGTGGGAACTGGCATGTAGTGGGAACTGCTTTTTTTTTTTTTTTTCCTGTGGGATTTCTAAGGGAATTTAAACTTTCAGTTTGGATTGAGGTTTTTACATGTTAGCTGGGACAAATGCCTCTGCATGTCCTGGTACCAGCACAGTGGTCTGACAGATTTACATTTGTTTGCATTTTTAGGCAGCTGCACTAGTCCACGTCTGAGGACTAATCTCCTTTTCTTCTGCATTAGTTATTTTGGAATTACGTATAACATGGAAATATTACATATTTGAATCTTGAGGATTTAGCACTTGGAGTTTTAAGGGACTTAGCACAGCTCAAGTACTCTTGGTAAACTAACATAATTTTAAATTTTAATTTAGATCAGCTTAAGGACAAAATGCTTTATCAGTGATCTGTAAATTGTATTGGCTACAAATCAAAATGCTAAAAAAATTATTTTCCAGCCTTTGCCACTTCTCATAAAGAATTTGATAATGATAATGATGATGGATATGATAAGGAGATGGGTTGCCTCTGTTCATTGTACAGTGCTCGTACAGTTGCTCATCCAGTTGCCTCGTTCTCAGGCCAGTGCTTTCAGACATGTGTGCCTCAAGTTAGGTCTAACCAAAGTGTACTTCAGTACCCCGTGGTCATTTCTGAGGAACATGTTCCAGCCATTCTTTGTGCCTGAAAGTTGGATCATGTTTAAGGGACTTGCCTGATCTTTACACCAGTCATGTCAACAGTGGTTGGCTTTGTGGAAAAGAAGAATGTTTAAGGAAATGACAGTTCATTTCCTCAAATTATTTTAATATGTTGAACTTATATATACACACACGGGCATGGATACCTACAGGAGTTAGCTCCTTTTCCGGATATGTGCATCCTTTTACTAGTGCTCCAGTGTATACAGATGGATCCCAAATTATTAGAGCTCTCAGTGACAAAGAGGAAAAAATGGAGAAAAATTTCCTGTCTTTTGCTCTCTATCCTCCTCAGTGAGCAGGCAGTCTGTGGCACTGGAGCCTGTCGGGGCAGTCACCAGCAGCAGGTCAGACATGGAGCTGCCTGCACCCCGCTGCTGCCTGCGCTGCCCCAGGGCAGAGGCTGGTCCATGAGCTGCAGGTTTGTGCACTGGTGGTGCTGGAGCTTCACGGTGAGGAGACTTCTCTCCTCTTCCCCCACTTCTGGCAGCCGACTATTCTGCTATTTTTCTTGCTCATCTGCTCCATCAGATGTGCATGGCCTGCACGCTGCCTCTCTCACACTCTGTATGCTTTGCATTTTTGCGTTATATCCCATTTTGCTCTGCGTTCTCCCCAAGATGTTTGAGGTTCCCATCTCAGGAATTCCTGCCAAGTTCTGATCTCAGCATCTGTTCCTGACATTATCCAGATGCTCTAATTTTGGGGCCTTTAAACACATTACTTTTCTGATCCTGTTTTTCTCTGAAACCCAAGTAACCTGAAGCACAGATATGATCACGAAAGTGTTAATCTAATTGTTAAACAGTATAGTCCTTCTGGAAAGGACACTTTTGACCACAAGAGTTTCTGCAATTGCTGGTATGTACTGAATGTAAATTAATTCATTGTGCCTGGGATAAGGTTACTTTTGTGTAGCTGTGGCTAGATGGAGCTGTCAGAATGCGTAACGTGGTTTGATTTATGTGCAAAGGCTACACGCGTTAGACTTTCCTGCTATGTGCTATTCATTTTACCTTCTATGGGGTTCAATGGTGATACCCTTTTACTGTTTTAGTGTAGGTGATATAATGTTTGGTAATTATTTCTGAAAGTAGGGAAATCATTTGGGATACAACAATTAGGCACAGAGGCTGAAAGAAGGTTTGCTTTCAGTGAGGGGCAACATTATCTTAAAGCAAGGACATTTGAAACACTAATGAATGCATAAATGTTTCTGATTAAATGTGCATTTTTTTGTTTTAACATGGGCAAAGTTCTTTTAATAAGTGAATGGTCTCCAGTGAGGCAGGTAATTTAAAAGTGGTCTTGCACATGAGAAAAGGTGACCCCTAATGAAAAATATAAAAACTCTTCTCTTTAGAAGCTATGCTGTCTCTCATTTTCAGTCTTTGCCTTTTACTAATAATTGCTAAGATGTTTTAATTAAAAGCAGATCTGGGAGGTATTATCTGCTTCCTCTGTTTAGTCCTTTTAAATGTTAATCACTTCTGACAGCATAATTTACCCAGCTACCTGTGTTAGCCTTATGAAATGTATCTGCTTTGTGTGGCACCAAAATACAAACTACACCCCAAAAAGGCTTTCTAAAAATTCATAGAATTGCAAAGATTAAATGTGGCAGGAGAAATACAAAGAAAAAAAATTAAATGAAGATTTAATGAGACAGTCAGAAAAGCTATTTCAAGATGACTAGAGCTTCCCAAGAAATGGTGCTTTAACGAGAAGTAACCAGATTGAGTTCATTTCTATTTCTGCTGAAAGAGATTTAGAGAGCAGTGCAAAGTAGGAGGCAAGATTGGAGGTAGCCTTGGAGCTTGTGGACAGTTTCCATCAAGCAGGATCATTAGGTGCATGCAGAATAACATGTAAAAAAAGAGAGAAAAGAATAAAAGATCTTGCCTCCCCCCAACAAATTATAACCCTTAATTTATAATAGTAAAAATGAAAGGAAACTATAAATTAATCAGAAGAATTTATTTGTCTGTAGGATATAAATAAGTAATCTTTTCTGCATGAGTCAAACAGCTTGTTTTGTGTGATGTTTTTGAATGGAGACTTTGGTAATCAGATTCCACACAGTCTTTAACCTTGTGCAAAATTTAATGAAAAGCAGAGTTACTACTGAATATACTGTTTTGCCAGCTCAACAAAAGATGTTAAGTTCTGCATATTTTTGCATAATAAAGATGAGTGTTGACAGTGTAATGATCCATTTGGCACAGATAAAATCATGAATGATTTTAATAACCTTACAACAATATTTGAAGTCACTATGAAATATAGACACTTCAACCAGGGATAGGCCTGCTGCCTTGGTGGGAAGTGTCAGCTACTTTTAGAACCTTAATTTTTCTATGAGAGAGAAGAGTAGAAATCGGCTAGATGAGCCCCGAGGACATGGGGAAGCATTAGGGGAACCTACAAGATAGAAGGGATCTGCTTTGTGATTCTCTGTGCAGTCCTTGTCCACAAGTTGAAGCTGATGGGTTTTGGCAATGCTTGTGTCTCCCTCCCTAGGCTGCATGACACTTATATTATGTGTTGAAAAATGCATTTTATGGATATGGGGCGAGTCCAGGTAAAATGTAAGAATGATAGTCTGGCAAATTTGGTAGCTTGAAACGATTGTACATACAACTGTAATTTCTCTTGTGGGTGTTTCTTTTTCTTTCTTCTTTTTTTTAAAATTTTTTTAAAATTTTTTTTAACATGTTTTTTATATTCATCCAGGTGATGTAGTTGCATTGGTCCCAGTTCCACAGTGATTTAGGGAACTAATTTTCAAAATTAGTCCTGAAAATAAGTCTGAAGTCTTTCAAGCTTTCACACGAAATGGTTTAGGAACATAATTCTGTCAGAAGTCTCTATTTATGTTCCTGTTTCTTTGGTTCTAATGCTTTAGTTCTGCATCCCTATGTAAAAAAAGAGCACTACAAGGTAGTGGAGGCTTCTGCAACAAGTAGTCAAGTATCACAGACTGATGCAAAATTATTGTTAGAGCAATATCAGAGATGGGTTTTACTGGTCATTCTAGCATTTCAAAGAAAGAAAAGCACTTGACTACCAGTGAATATGTTTTCAGGATGGATGTGATGATATTAACCTGCTAGTTTCTGAGGTTCTCCCTTCTTACCCTCTTATTTCTTCTTGCTGCCTTCCCCCCCCGCCCCTGGTTTGTGTTTGTGTTCATAAGGACTTAAGAGGTCAGATTTGAAAAATTGCCAGGCACCTTTTAAAAGCACAGTTTCAAAAATACCTGGGCATCTGATTTCTAGCAATTTTATGGGGAGAAAATACATGGGATGCCTTTCCACAACCTTATCTGCCAAAATATTGTTGAAAAAGTGGCTCCAGGTGATTTTGAAAATGGTCTTGGCATTGGGAGCCCAGGTTTTAGTGAATGTCCCTGGGGCTCTGCTGCTAAGTCATTAAACTTGATATTTTGTGGGAAATAAACAGAGGCATTACCTCCTCCTAGCAGGTTACAGTGTGTGGTAGATGGAAATCACCTGGATGTGGATGTACCAGGCTTTTTGAAATTCATACAGAGATCACTGTAATCTTCTCAGCTGTAGAAAACCTAAAGGTGCTTAGGAAGATCATCTCCTTTTCTGGACTATCAAATGTTACCTAATGACTGTGTTTTGCTTAACACCAGAGCTCCGTGTTTGGCTAGGGTCAGATAAATAACTGTGGTGAGTCAAGATCCTGTGTCTGGGGGTTGCCACAGGATGGGACAACCTCCACGGATCTCCTGGCATGTGTTGTTTACAATCAGCCTGCTGCTGTTGAACAGCTGCCTTTTATTCTTAATTTTGTAAGGATAGTCCTAATGTAAATTAAGTTGCAGTGTTTTCACTATTGTTACATGTTAAAATAATAAAAACTGTTAGTCGCGAGGGAACAAGAAGTCATTTGCATTTAGGATATTTTAGAACCTTATTTAAAGAAGGGGAGGCAAGAATTATTAACTAATGTGCTGGTTATTTTTGTCATTATACACAAAATGAAGAATACTGTTATTGTTGTCTTAAATGTCAGAGTTAAATGGTTCTCTCTGATTTTTTTTTTTTTAAATGTAGATAATTAAGTTAGTTAAGAAAGCACCATTTCTCATTGTTTTTCAGACCTCTGAAAAGTTTGGGGGGGAGGGGATGTGTTATACGAAAGGCAAAAGGCACACAGTTTTACCTTTTGAACAGACCTTGACGTTTATTTAAAATAAGCCTAATTTAATCGGTATTGTATTGCACACTGAAGATAATTTAGGCTAGTGTCAAGGACAAGTGTTATCTATTCCTTTGTTGTAGTGAGGTATTGAAATAATGAGTGGAACAGAAGGGAATCAGAAAATGTTTGAAGTTTTTCATCTGTGTCTCTAGATGGGTATTTTTAATCACATTCTCCTGGCTTTTGCATGCAAATTACACTGAACAGCACACACTATATAAAATGAAGAGCTGTATTTTACAAAATCTATTTTCTTGAAGTTTAATAAGCTTGCAAAGATTGGTCTGTGCTTTAACTAACTAGTTACCTTTTTGTACCTCAGCTGAAATTAAAATCTTAGGATTTAATGCTGCTGTTTTGATCCTGTAACAGAGGAATGGAAAGCCTGGTCTTTTTTTGGAGGTTTCTGAAACAATTTCTTTCTTGGTACTCAATGACTGCAGCTTCCAATGACAGATGAGACAACTGTTAAGATTTAATACATTTTTATTTCAGCAATATATCTTGCTTTGTGACACCAGCCCCTCTAATAACCCAGTGTCTGGATTACTTACTGCATAGCGTCACTGCTTAACTGCTGACCTCTGTGGCAGAAATAAAATCCTGAACTCCCGTATGGTCCGTGCTTTTGAGTTGGAAATCTGCAGACCTGCAGAGTCATCCCATACCCACAAGCTCAGCTGCATGAAGTACAGTCAGGGTATCCTCTTGAGCCTTGTCCTGTAAGAAGGCAGACTTTCATAGTGCGCTCTAAAAGTGTAAAATTGCTTCAAAAGTAATAGTGACATCATTGTCCTCAGCGTGGTTCACATGTACTCATTTGTGCTGAGGGATCAAAAATAGAGGAGATGAAATTGGCTTATTCACACACTCAGATGTGCCCCAACTACTTCCCAAGCACAGCACTCTCTCTTCTGATACCATGTTTTCTTCATGCACCACTTTAAAGCCAGGATAGATAAAATTTTTTCCAATTTCTTTTCAAAATGAGCTAAGGAGATACCATAGTAAATCACATATTGTGGTAATTTTGCAGAGTATGTCCTTCACCGTGAACAAGAGGACTGTTTGTACAAAAGGATTTTAAAAGAAATCTCTTCTGTATAAATTGAGGATTTAAGAAAATAACAGGGAAGCATATAAGAAAAGTATTAGATATGCTTTCAAGGGAAGAGTTGGTGAAGAAACAACCCATTAAAAAAATTCCATGATAAAAACCTTGTGATTGAAAAACTTTCCAATTTAGGACAGAGATCTTTTCTCCAGCTGTTCTCATAGCTGAAACAAGCATGGATTTAAGCACGTCTGTACCTGTCACATGGAGGGCTTGTAACAATTATGGGAGGCAAACTTCTCTCTGAGCGTAGTATCTTGATTTTTGCTGAGAAGCATAAAAGAAAAACAAGGTTGTTTAAATGAAATTAGGATGATGTTCTCTCTTCTTACACTCGTAACCATAGTTCTGTTTTTAGTTGTAAGCTCAGAAATGTCTGTACCCCATAATGTTACCCAAACCAGTTCTGCAGTGGGATGTGTCTGCAGCATTTTTCCTGTTTGGATTCCCGTGGCTGACTCCATCCTCTGCGAGGTCAGGGTGCAGCGATGGCACTGCCCACTCCTTTGGCAGGGTTCAGCTAAACAGCTGTGGGTACCAGTGCTGATAGATGCATTCACTGAGGAGGCTGGTGGGATCAGTAGCTAATTGCAGGAGCTTGTGTAGCGTTCCTTAGCATGGTTACAATAAACTGCAGAAATGCAGCATTCGGAAGCATGAGTTAAAGTCACAAATTGCAGCTTCTAGACCTGTTCCTGGCCAGGTATTCCTGCTGAAGAGAAACTCACCTCGTGGCACCACTGTCTTTCTGCCTGTTATGTCAGCTTCATGAAATGAGTGTTTCTGCATTTCTGGGCTCTCTGTCTGTAGGAGCTGGCAAATGTGGATAGCCTTGGAAGTTAGCTGGTCATGAAGGCCAAGATCCAGCCCTGGTGTTGGACTTGACGTGTCCATGCAGTAGGTTTAGCCAGGTAAGCATGTCAGGAGGGCTTTGCAGGGTAATCTGTGTGTGCTGTGTATGTCCTCATGTCTGTCTGTTGGTCTGTAAGTGTGGGCTGGCAGTTCAGCTCTCTGATACTGCATTATATGCCAAAGTGGTGTCTGGTACAGTCGAGGTGTGAGGTCACGGAGAACCAAAGACAGCCAGCCAAGTAGGCAGCTCAGTGTCAGCTACTGCTAATAGTCCTGGTAATAATTTTCACTCTGTTCAGTTATTGCCTTATTTCTTTGTCTAAGCCTCAGCCTGATTTACACTACGGAGGTCAAGTCAAGAGCAATTCAGACAGAATATACACAAACGACTTTTTCAGGGTGCCATAGTCACGTTTACTTTTAGACTGTTGCTCAGCAATAAAGGGGAGAAGGGAAAAAAAATCTTTTAAACATATGTAATATTAAATTAATATTTTAAATATTTTAACATTTTAAATATATTTAAAATATTTTTAATAGTATGGGAACTTTCAGGATAGTACCTCAAACTGCATTTTATTCCTATTGGAAGAAGATTAGATTGCAATTCAATATTGATTCTAGAATTTCTCTGATCAAAGTGCCATGGGAAATGAAAATCTGAAGCGATGTTTTAATAAAAAGCTTGTATATTTACTTCAGAATAATTTCTTAGATTTAAAGAATCATGAAAGCAGAAGATTTTAAAACTACCTGTAAAACTAAAGTATCCTTCAAATCAATAGATGAGTTTTGATCTTGCAAATACGATTTAACTTGGTATGTTATGTTGGGCTTTGAAAGCAAGGGGTGCTTACTTAGTCAGCAGATTTGGAAACGACTTTCATTGAGTCCTATGATGTATTTTCCAGCAGAGGTTATTTTATCTCATGGGGTTTTGAGGGGGTGGATTATGTTCGACAAAGGTAAATGCAGAGTCCTGCATGTGGAATAACCCCACTCAGCAGTATGGGCTGGGAGGCTGCGTCCTGGGTAGGGACAGACCTGGTGGAGAACCTGATGAACGTGGGTCAGCAATGCCCTCGTGGTAAAGATGACCAGCTCCACCCTGGGCCAGCAGGTTCAGGGAGGTGATTAGGCTGGACATGAGCTGGCAATGTGCACTCACAGCCTAGAAAGCCAACCATATCCTGGGCTGCATCCAGAGCACCGTGGGCAGCAGGGGAGGGAGGGGATTCTGCCCCTCTGCTTTGCTCTGGTGAGACCCATCTGGAGTGCTGCCTCCAGCTCTGAGGTCCCAACACAGGAAGGACATGGACATATTGGAGTGAGTCCAGAGGAGGCCACCAAGATGGTCAGAGGGATAATGGAGCACCTCTCCTGTGAGCAAAGGCTGAGAGAATTTGGATTGTTCAGCCTGGAGAAGAGAAGGCTTCAGGGTGACCTAATTGCAGCCTCCCAGCACCTGAAGGGAGCCCATGAGAAAGATGGAGAGGGACTTTTTACCAGAGCATGTAGTGACAGGACAAGGAGGAATGGCTTCAAACTGAGATTTAGATTACATATTAGGAAGAGATTCTTCACTGTGAGAGTGATGAGGCACTGGAACAGGTTGCTCAGATAAGTTGTGGGTGCCCCATCCCTGGGAGTGTTCAAGGCCAGGTTGGATGGGGCTCTAAGCAACCTGGTGAAGTGAAGGGTGCCCCTGCCCATGGCAGGGAGGTTGGAGCTGGATGATCTTTAAGGTTCCTTTCAACCCAAATCATTCTATGATTCTGTGATTATTTCTCTCTGCTTCTGGAATATTTTGACCTTCTCAATACAAGCAAGACATTACAGTGATGGCCCAGCCAGAGGCCATCAGGATGAATTAGCGGGCTGGAAGCCATCACAGGGAAAGATGGGGACCTTTAGGGGTGCTCTATGACCACGTGGCTCCCTAGGGCACAACCCTCCTGATGTAGCTGCTCTCGATCAGGGCTGGTGAAGATGGAACTCGACTTTTTTTGGAGCTGCACAGGAGCAGTGTGAGGGACAGCAGACACATTATAACAAGGGAAGTTTCAACTTGATATAGGGAAAAGAATTTCTTACAACCAAGAGGGCCAAATGCTGGGAGGGAGCCTAGAGAGGTTGTGGACTGTCCATACTTCAGGTTATTAAAGAATACAACTGGATGTGGCTCTGAGCAGCCTCCTCTCACTGACCCTGGTTTGAACAAGGACTTGGACTAGCTGATCACCAGAGGTCTCATCCAGTTCAGGTTATTCTATAAGTTTGTATGAGCTTACACTTCCATATAATCCATTGAAAATCTAATACAAAGTATTAATATGATGGTGGAATGTGTCCCTTTAAATGTCCTTATTTTTCAAAAAGCTATAATGCAGTAAATTTATTGTGAAAAGTTCTTTGTTTGGCTCCCTTCCAGCTACTTTACTTTGAAAAGTTTTATGAAAAGCTAGTTCTGTTTTCATGGCTGAAGTGATTAATTAGGACAAGTAATGATTTTCTTGAAATTATAGAGGTTTGTTTGTGCTACAGCTAATCCTAAATTGAAACTGTGCTTGCCCTTTTTCTTCTTTTAAAATGCAGGGTGATGTCTAAGTCTGTAGAGGGATGCTCAAGTTGCACATCCAGCACAGAGTGACCCTTAGATGCTGCAATTTTGCTAATTGATTTTTTTTTAAATATCTGTGGGCAGTAGTGTATTATTTGTGAAAATATCTTCTTTTTCTGTATTTTCTCTTACCAGCTCATTGAAACAGTAGTTATATTTAAATGGATTTTTAATGAGCCATGTAGAAAAGTGAAGCTCAAGGAATAATAAGAATTTGGGTCTGCCATGGGGCTATTAAAGTCAGTTCAGTCATCAGAAACCCTACGAATTGATTTTGTATTTAGTTTCTTTCATTTCTAAATAATAATTGGCTACTCCCTTGCTAGAGATTTTCCTAAATTTATAGGTTTTTTTCTCTCACACTCATCTGTTCATTCACAAGCAACTTGTGTTTTGGGATGTTACAGAGACTGAGGTGCCATTAGCTGAAATTTGATTTACTGCTGGGCCTTATTAAACAAGTACTCCTTAGTTCTGCATTGTAACATGAACTGAGTAATACACAGACTTTGGGTGTAAGTGATTTTTGCCAACCCTAAAGAGCTGCTAGAGAACTATGGTTACATTCTCTTGCAATCTCCCTCACTTGTGCTGATTGCAGAGGGTTTGTGTAGTCAGTTCTGTTGGTGCCTTGCTGGTTCACTGTACAGGTTTGCTTGAGACTGGAAATGCTTTTTGCTGAGGAAAGGATGCCAGTAATGTTCATGTTCAAATTTTTTGCTGGCCTCCTCCATGCCCTTTTCCCAGGTACTTGCTGCACGCATCTGAAAGTGTATGGCCATGCTGTGAGAGGGGTTAAAATCTCCCATATCAGCAGCCCAGGTGGCTGTCACAGGGAGTGCAGACAGAGACCTGCACAGTGGAACTGCAGGACAGGGCTGGGCTTAACCCTCTGACAGCAGGGGTCAAAGGAAATGCTTGAAGTAGCTACTTTAGGTGAAGATATTTTCACAAGGCTAATTTAGATTTTAAAGTCTTATTTGAGCCATTGTTGTGGCTTTAGTAGTGGGGAGGGGGCTATAAAGATGGCTCTTGTGAAAAGTTTTTAGAATTCTTCATTATTTCTAGCAGAGCCAATCTCTGATGGCTCTGAAGATGATAGACATACTACTAGTCATGTCTGAGCTAATTAAAAAAGTTAATTACGCCTCTGTAATAACATATTTAAAAAAAAATCAAAATAAAGTATACATGCAGCTGCCTTTAGTTAGAGAAAGAAGATGTGAGAACATGTGAAAGAAAACATAAAAACACTAAAGTCAGTGGAGAAAGAGGGAGAGGAAGTGCTCCAGGCGCTGGAGCTTTGATTCCTCTGCAGGCCGTGGTGAGCCCATAGTGAGGCGGGGTGTCCCCCCTGCAGTCCATGGGGTCCATGAGGGATGCAGAGCCACCCTCAGTCCGTGGGTGAGGTGCCAGTGTTGGAGTGGGGCGATGCCAGAAGCCGCAGCAGCCGTGGATGCCAGAAGAAGCCGCAGTAGCCGTGGATGCAAGAAGAAGCCTCAGTAACCATAAATGCCAAAAGAAGCCGTAGCAGTTGCAACCCAGTGAGAGACAGAAATTGAGATAAAGTTCCACAGTTTGTAGAAGAAGTGACCACGCTGGAGCGGGTGGATGTTGGAAGAAACTGCAGTCCAAGTGAGAGACCCAGTTAGAGAGAGAGGGGCCCCCTTCTTCCGTGCTGGAGCAGTTTGTCCTTGGAGGACTGCATCCTGTGGACGAGTAGACCCACGCCATAGAAGTTCACAGAGAACTGTCTCTCGTGGGAGGGACCCTATAGCAAAAGCAGAAGAAAAAACCCCCAAAACTCCTCTCCCTAAGCAGAAGAAGATCCTGGAAATGGACTGACCTGAACCCCACACCCTGCCCCCCTTGCACTGTTGGTGGGAGGGAGGGAAAAGAATGGTGTCTTTTAAAGGTTTAGTTTTACTTCTTGTATCCTCCTTCTAGCTCTAGTAATAATAAATTTCACTTTGCAACTTAAGTTGTACCTGCTTTGTCCTTAGAGCGTTTTCTCTCAGTTCCTTATCTCAACTCAGAGACCCTTGTGTTAATTCCTCTCCCCTTCCTCCCTCCCCCTTCCCTCCTTTGCCCAGCTGTGGCAGGAGATGGAACGAGTGAGCAGCTGCCCTGGGTGCCTGGCACTTAGCCAGAGTCAAACCATGACAGCCATCAAAATCTATATTCAAGGACTGTAAGTCCCCTGTGAAAATGTTCAGTTATTAAGCATAAACTGAGAACCAGAATCCTTGACAGCCTTGGTGCCTCACCAGAGGTGTGCGGTTGGGCTGCACCATCACTTGGAGCTGCCTCAGAAGGTCTGTCCTCTCTGTTCTCCTGGAGCCAGAAAAATGACAGCTTGTGTGAAAGGCAGCTTTGTCCACGGATGGGCATCCTGCAGGAGAAGCTGTGCAGCGTAAATACCAGAAGACCATGGCAGCTGTGAAAGGAAAGACCACATCTGGAAGTTGTATAGACCAGGAGGGGAAGTGCAGGGTTCAGCCAGGGGAATCCAGACACATTGGGTTGCTCAGCAGATTAACTACTGAACAATTGGCCACTGAACAGCCAGAACAAATTAGGAATGTTTGTGTATGAAACTGTCTCCTAAGTGTCCTTCTGGTGAGAAGAAACCAGCTATTTAAAATGGCTCCTAATCATCTAGAAAGGTAAGTGATTTCAGTTTCACCCAGTGTCATAAAGAGTGGACAAGAAGTGTAGAGTCTCTGAAATCCAGAGGATAGGAAAACCAGAGGATCAGTTGCCGTCTCTCTTTCTAGTAGGAGAATGGAGCTGTAATCCTAACTGATATTAACGTAAATCTGAAACCATTGCTGATGCATACACATGAGCCAGTATCAGATTCATCAGTAAACATCACAAAAGAATTAGCAACTTTTGGACAAATATTTAGGAACATGCAAAATTCAAGTCATCTTTTTGACAATCTTGTCATAGTGGTGGAAAAATACATAAGACGTTTCTAGCTTAATGAATTCTGTGGACTGGAGGATTTCTGGTTTTGTGGTTTTGTGCTGGAGAGAGATGACCTGATTGGACCATTTGATAGTGATGAATTGGTTTATATAATGGTAATACTTAATGAAAATCTAAACAGCCATTGCTGGTGGAAATAGTTTCTTAATCCAGTTAATTAACATTCAAGTATTTAATCTAGTCTATTAATTAAGACTGCATATGTATTTACTAATTTTTAATTACTTTAGAATAGAAGGAAATTGTAATAATTAATATTGGAATGCAGACTGCTGCTGCTGTGTCAATATTAAATCAATCTTCTTGCCTTTTATTTATTTAAGTAAATATAACCTGGTTAGTATCATGTGTTGAGTCACAGACAGCAATAGAGAAGTTCATCATCTCCCTTAGAAAGAATAAGATCTTGGATTTTAATTAATTCAGTACAACCTGGTGTTGCAGAGGGCTGAATGCAGGCATAGGCTGGAATGCCTTCTTCCTACCCCAGAAGCAAAGGTGCCTCAATAAAACTTTGTTTTGATATCTCAGGCTGTGAAATAATTTCTTTATAAGCCATTTGCTTGATGAAGCCAATATATTTAGCAAAACTTACTCTTTCTTCATTGTCTGTTTGCTATGGAAAGACTCTATATCAGTCAAAAGGGAAGAACATCAAGTTGCTGGTTTTTAAATTGTACTCCTATAATTTTCTTGTTTCAGAGAATAAGGATAACAATAAGCACCTCCCCCCCCACCCCCTATCCCCTTGAAATATACTAAGGATCACAAATATGCTTTTTACAGCTGGGTTAATTGTTGAGTGTTACTGCAGTTTTGTATTTGTAAAAAGAAAGAAAAACTGTTGGTAAAACAGTGAATGCTATTGCTTTTTAAAATAATTGTAGCTTTTGTTGATAATTCACACAAGATTGCTTGTATTTCTTGCTGTGGAGTTCAAAAAGTATTTTAATTTATGCAGTTGGCCATTTGAAGACTTACTCTAATTCCATTGCTGAAATGGGAGTAACCTTTCCATAAGTTATGATCTGAACAAAGCTACTGTCTTTATATCTGAATGTATTAATGAATATTTGAAATTTATTTTTTCTTAAAAAAGTAGTATACATATACATTAGGGGCCAAAATCTTACATTGTTCAAAATGATGACACTTGCTGTGTCATCCTACTGTGATCAATGATGATATTAAAACCTTTCTGTTGCTTCTGACATATTATTATAAGAAATGTAAGCATGCCAATCTAAATTACTAAATTTGCTTTGGTATGACAAAGTGGTTTGTTTTTACTTAATTTTATTTCCTATTTGCAGATTTCTAGTTCAGTGACTAAAAAATGCAGATAGTCCAGTTACCTCAGGTGAATAAAACTACTGTAACCTATTAAATCATATTCTCATATCTTTGATGCATTCAAGTTGAGATCCCATAGAATAGGGGGTGGATAAAATATATTATTAATATTTATTAACTGTTGTTGATATGATATTTGTTCTTTAGTGTGGGTTTGTTCTTCACAAAGAAAAAGAAAATTAAACCAGTCTGAATGGCACCATTACTCAACTGAATTTTGTTGGAAGTTCTTTTAAAGAGGTGGTAATGGTCTAATATTGAACAGCTAAGTTATTTTCCTTATTAATGTATCACTATGGTTTGTGCAGTCCTGCTGTTCATTTCTACATATGATTGGATGTTATGATGAGTTTCTCAGGTCACTGCAGGTGATGAGATCTAAAACTGAAGGACAGAGAACAGGAGGCACAGCTCATTTCAGGTATTGGAAATAATAGAGTGATTCTTGAAAGGTTAGGGTAACTTCAGTTATTTATTTCTTATTAAAGAAGAAAAAAAATCAACATGGAAGCAGTCTCTTGACAGTAAAGATGATCATGTTTCCAGGAAAGATAGTCATCATTGTTTTCTACTCTCTGTAAATCTGACATCTAAAGCCCAGCAAAATACCCTAGGCTTACTGCTGACTTTAAGGCTGATAGAAGCTGGTCTAGTAATGTGTGCTCCATTCTTTGCCAAATTAAAAACATTTCTGTGGCCTCTAAACATGACTCGTCGAGACTCATCGAGAGGCCTTTTCCCTGGCACAGAGCAGTGTTTATTGCTGTGCATCCCTGCAGGAAAGGATTCGTCTCAGCTCCAGTGACCTACTCCTGTGCTTCCTTCTACGTTGCCATAAGGTGTCTCTGAAAGCTTTTTGTTTCTTGTTCCTGCAAGGGTGGTAGTCGAGGTGTGATCTCTGGGCCTCCAGCAGTACAATTCCTCTCCTGGAATAACCTCCTTTGATTCAAATAAAGGGTGTTGGAGAAATCAGAGATAAATGCTCGATATCATAACACAGTGCAAGATATTTTGGCTGTCCTGTGAGCTCATCATCTTGGAGAATGGCATACCAGGATCTGGGAATCAAGATTCAACAGTGTTTCTTTGCATTAAGGCTTCCAGTCCCAAAGACTTTCTAGCTCATTATGAGGACTGACTGTACCATTGCAGTGCTGTTTCAGAATGAACTTCCTAACCTGTGTTCCTAATGCTAATAAGATTTGTAGAAGGCTAACATAGCTTGTGCTCCTTCACATTGAAAAAATGTTACAACTTGGTATGCTTTTTAACGGAACTGGAGCCTTTTGAAGGTTTGATGCTG
Source organism: Pomatostomus ruficeps (assembly GCA_013400735.1). Lineage (NCBI taxonomy): Eukaryota > Metazoa > Chordata > Aves > Passeriformes > Timaliidae > Pomatostomus > Pomatostomus ruficeps. Next base: position 132,580 of record VYZT01061349.1, read on the forward strand.
TCAAAACAGTGAATACCTGCAAAAAATGATAAGATCAAAAGCTAAGCTTGAAATAAGAAGCATCATTTTCAGATGTTCTGAAGTTATAGATTGTAGACTGCCTGGAATAGGCAAAAAGCTGGAGGCAACTTAGAGCAGGAGATAACATATATAGAGATTTATATGTACATACCTTTTTGCATATATATAATATCTATAAAATACTTGCAGCTGCATCCATCAAATAATACTTTTCAATCAGTCTCAAAGGAACAGAATGTAATTGAGGGATTTATTTTGATATATGACATACAAAGGACAAAAAGATGTGATGTTTCATGCCTAGGATTCTTAAATGCTTGCTTTGTCTTTTGTTGTAATACCTTACAGATCTTCACTTGTGGATTAATTTATTTTCAGTTGTTGGAGACTGGTAATTAGCTTGCTATAAAACAGGACAAGAGTTATGAAGAAAGTTTTAGAAGCATATTTTTGTAAGCATTGATATTTCACAATGTGTTAGAAAATTAAATTTTCAATACTCTTGAGCTACTGACATTTTGGTGTTGTCACGTCTCTTTGGTGTGTAGATTTCTCAAGCATAAAATAATGACTTTTATGGTAAAAACATGTTCCAGATGTCTGCAGCTGTAGTCTGGTTTTCCTGCTGCTGCCTACCTTTCAACTAGCACTGGAGAGACCATGGATCCTTTATCCATTACCAGTTTCTGCTTTCTGGTTTTTGCATGCTAGAGCCTTAATTTGCATTAGATACAGAATTATTGGCAAAAGTTTGCTATTCTCTGTAATTTCAAAATGACTGGTTAAAAAGAGTTAATGCCTGAGAGTACTTTCAAAAGCTGAATTCACAAATGGTTTCCACTTGGTCTTAGAGCTGCATTTTAAAATTTTTTTATTTATGCTTATGTAAGTTAAATTTGAGTAAAGGGACTATTATTAAAATCTTTCGGCTAAGATGATGTTGAAATCGCTTATAAAAAAAAAGAGAAAATGACCTCTGATGCTTTTAGGTTACATAAAGTTTTAGCTGTTATTCTAACAGAATAAACAATTTGCAGAGACCAGCATAGGTTTAAGTTGATTTGCTCCATTTACCCTACCAATTTGGACAGAAGAATGTAATGCTTTCTTGGAAATGTCTTTCAAATATTATATTACAGATTAATCTGCAGGCTGCAGAATGCTGCTATCCATAAAACTTTTTTCTCTATCTTGAAAATTAAATTCTAAAATGAAATGTGTGTAAGAGCTGGCGTTATCTCTTTCAGTAGGTTACCAAAGATAAATTGGGATAAATTATTTATTTCAAATAAAAGCATTCATTTACAGTGGCAAAATTAGCTCAGATGCATCAAAAATCACTGTGATGTTTTCCGATTTTTCTTGCAGTGGTGAACACACGTTTCGTAAATCTTTATTAAGTTAGTGACTTGGCAAAATTTTGAATTGGACTTGAGATTTCAAACTTGTCTTGGAGAAGTTGATTGCAAACAAATACAGAGTATCTCCATAAATCTGACTAAAGAAATTTTGCAAAAGAAGCCCACAACTTAAGTAATAATAATAGATAATAAATAAATAGATGGCAGATTAATAGATGAGAACTAGTTGTGATTATAACATTTCCTTGGCTTTGCATTTTGTCTGTAACTTTCAATGTGTATTAATATGACTTCTTGTATGTTTTTATTCTGTAAAACTGTGTTTTTTCTCGTGGTTTGACTCTGTAGTAATGATGCATGTAGAGGTATCTAAACACAGATACTAAATTCCAGTGCACAGGCATCAATCCACACTTAGAGAGTTTTCTGGATTTCTGGGTAAGATGAAGTGGTTTGCTGGGGAAGGTGCAATCCTTGTTTTCCTGACTTGGTGCTGTTCTTTCTGTGGCGCACAGTGATGAGTTTCGTGTCCCATCAGAGCTGTTGACCCTTTGTAGTATCCAATTAAAGGCTGCCTTTCCTTGGGCTGATGATGTTGTGATCTAGGCATCGATCGGAAGCTCTGGTGATAGACACTTCTTGCTCTTCGGTGGGAAGAAATGATGAAATGCTGATCTGCAATGGCACTTGGATGGTTTTGAGTTTGGTTTTTTTTTTTTTAACAGTAGATTAAATTGTCATTTGCAGCTCGTGGCTGTGTTTGACGAGCAAGATCCACACCATGGGGGTGATGGCACCAGCGCCAGCTCGACTGGCACGCAAAGCCCGGAGATTTTTGGCAGTGAGCTTGGCTCCAATGCGGCATCGGCCTTCCAGCCTTACCAAGCAACAAGTGAAATTGAGGTCACGCCATCAGTCCTTCGTGCAAGTAAGTAAATGCTCTTGGTATCTCAATGTGTTTCATCTAAATTTACAGAGATGCCTAGTGCTGTTAACCATTGATGCTGATGGGAAAAAGGATTCATTATCTGTCCTTCTCGAAAGCTGATCAGAACTGAGGAACTGCGTAAATGCTTCTTGCGTGCAAGTAAACAAACCTGTTCTGGTTTAATAAATTATTTATAAGCTGCTTTTAGGAGCCATCAGCTCCTTCTATGCTGCCAGTTTAAAATTGTCCTCACACTGAAAATCACAGCAAAATTTCCAAATGTGGTTGCTTCCCAATGTAATTTTCAGTTTGCTAGTTTTATTCCATTTAATGAACAAAATGGTAAAAAGAAACTAAAGATAGGAGCACTTTCTGCTTAACCTGTCAATGTTGCTAGGTTATGCCTGTCACCTTTTCATGAAAACACCTGCTAAAATGTGCATTTACTGTGTTGCAAAAATACACTTCATTAAAAAAGCAGAAACTATAGCCAGAAACATCCCTTTATTTTGTTTATTTCAATGTGATGAACATTTGTTGGAAAACCATGTAACAGGAATTACTTATCACATTTCTTGCTCAGGCAGGTTCTTTGAATATTTGAGCTTATTAAGAAGAAAAATTACAGAATGAAATTTACTGTCATTTTTGTTGTTGTTAAAAGTACCATGCAAACAAGATAATGTGGATAAAGCATTGTGTCCTTTTATCCATAGTGTCTATCATTTTGCTCACTGAATTTTTGAAATAGTGACTCCACTCCAGAAAATTCTTTGCAGCAGTTAGTCTTATCAGTCCTTTGATATTTTACAGATACATTGTTTTAAACAACCATGTGTAATTTCCAAGAGATTGCTTTTGTGTAGGTGTTCTTTTAATGAATAAAATATGTGTTTAAGCAGTCAGGTAAAATGCAAATTGAAAAGTTACCACTCTGTTAAGTTTGAGGGGTTTTGTACCAGAATGTTTTCTTAAAATCAAGGGAATAGCATTTAACAATTAGCTTACATGGAACTGAATGTATATCTTTTCAAGCTATAGCTATGCTTCATTGCAACACAGAATTAAATTAGGGAAGGATTAATGGCAGAATAAAGAAGTATTCTGGAATTTCAGGACCCTTCCATTTTGCTGTCACTAGAGTATGTCACTGCTAAATGCACATCTCATTTCCATGCATAAGCCAAAAAACTGTCCTCCTTGGTTCTCAACTTAGTGGGAGTTAGAGGAAGCAAATGCATGCACATTTTCTCCTTAGTGTGATTATCTGGTGTATTATACAATGCATGAATGTTAGTGCATCAAAATCATATAGCACAGATAAAATTCAGTGACAAATTGGACAGCTCACTCAGATTTGGTGTCATTCTGGAAAATACATGGAATACTTGGCTAGTTCACTGATTGCTAAAATGACCAAAAAGGGGTTTGAGATCCATCAATACAAAGGTCTTTAGAAATACAGAAGACTTCTAAAACTGTTGGTAAGGATTATAGCTCACTGACGCTTTTTATAAAAGCATGCACAAATAAAGTGTGTGAAACAAGTTGTAATAAATATGCTATCAGAAATCAGAGATGTTGTCCTATCTAATTCCTTTTTTAAAATGTTGACAGATATATTTTGGTTTTAAATGTTCCAAACCACAGGCTTAGAATCCCAGCGCAGTAATATTATCCCATATTAAACATACCTATTTCAGGAATTTCATTTAAATATACATTGAAAATGGAAACACTATCCTTATTGTATTTCCTTTATAACTTGTGAAGTGAAGCATAGCATACAAATGATATTCTCAGTATTTCAAATAATTATCTTCTTACTGTGTAAGTTCTATTCAGCAAATAAAACCCATCCAGTTTTGCGGTAGATGCAGATCCTGATTATTACATGTTGACAAGGTCATATATCTATTAATTGGATTGGAGATGGGATACAAAATTGCTGTAATTATTGTAATTTTCCAGCTAATTGCAGGGTTGGCAGTGAATATTTTACTTCTAACAAATGAAAAACAGTATTCCGTCTGAAATTGGTTTATAGCGTTTGAGACGTTTTGTTTTACGTCTCTGGTGCTTTTTGCTGGCGAGCCGGGCGCTGCTGCAGCGGTTCCTGCGCGGCCGCGCAGCTCCGTGCCCGGTGCTGCCGCTCACCTGCACCCGCTGCTCCCCAGCAGCGCCTCGCTGCCTCGGGCTGGGGCTCGGGGCCTGCCCAGATCCTCTCTCTTTGTTCTGGTTGCCATGCTACCCCTTTTGTTTGTTTATAGATCACACCATCACTCCTCTCCCAGCAAGGGAAAGGTTAGCTAGATCAGGTCCAGCTGGAGAAGTAATATTCATCTGGAGTCTCTCTTTTCCCAGGCACAAACACAGCCTGTACTTTGCATGTGGTGGGGGTGTGTGTGTGTGTCAAATTCAATCTTCCCATATAAACGTGGAAACAAAAATGAGGCTGCCCCATACCCCATACCCCCTGTGTTGTTTTGCACTGTGAAAACACAATTCATCGATACAGGCAGTTGATTTATTTATGTTTCTTATCCAGCTCTTTCTTTTTTACTGCTTTTCTGTTACCCAAGTTAAACTTCTTCTTGTTGTATTTCATCACTTCAGCTGCATCTTTTTCCTAAGCCTACAGTACACAAGGTGTTTTTTGTGTTGTGCCTGCGTGCTTTCTGGGAAGAGGTTGGAAGCTCACTGCAGAAGATTGTTAAAGCAGACTGATGTTTATTCCCTGCTGAAATATAAACTGGAGGCGCAGGTGAAAATTGCCAAACCTAATGAGCAATTTGGCAGATAAGACACGATGTCAGGCAGTGACAGTTCAGCAGCGGGTGCACTGCCTGTGAACCAAGTTGTTTGTTTCACAGTACTGCATTTAAATATTGTGAATAAAATCCCTTTCCAGCTACATGAGATATTGTGGAAAGGGTCATCTCTTTGTGTTGTTTTCCTTTTAAATTATTTAGTTTGTTCAAGAACTAAGACCACCCTTGGTTATTTGTCTTGGTGTGATTATATGTAAGAAGTCTCTCTGAATATTTCAGCAGTTACAGTGAAGAAACGTTTTCATTTTTAATACATAATATTATTTGGAAAACATTGTAAGAGAGTTAGAGAGGTTTGGAGAGCTGATGTTTTTTCCCTTAAGGGGAATAAGGGGGCTTGGAGATCCTCTTTTTAATTCAGCTGTTTAATGGAATGGTATTGAGAAAATGAAGCCAGATTCGTCTCACATAGGCACATTATTGCTGGAGACAACAAACACAATTTTCAACAAGGGAAATGCCACTTAGAAATAAGAAAAACCTTTCTCACCTGGAGAGCAAAACAAGCTGCTCGGAGACATTATGGCATCTCCATGTGCTTGGAGGTGGACTGAACTTGACTGAACATGGCCCTGAACAGCCTGGTCCAGCTGGTCCTTTTTTTGTGTGGACTGATTAAACTAAATGACCTCCAGAGATTTCACCCAACCTTTGTAATTCTGTGATTACAAATATAATTAATAAAAGTAAACTATTTGCTTCTCGAAGCTATTGCTTGTAAAAGTGAATGGTGTCCACAGTGCCATATTTAGCAGACAGGTGTGCAAGCCTACTGTGCATGTACGGCTTCCCACCCTGGCTTATATTGCACTGGTTTGTGCCATTGTGACACAAATCAGCTGCCTATGCGTTTTACAAGACTGCTGCTTTTGTTTTCAGGATGTCTTGTAGGTAGCTTCAGTTCCTTAAAAATGAGATATGGGGTGATTGTAAGGTTCTCCTGAAGGCTGAAGGGTCAGTATGTCCCAGAACACTGGCCAGAGAGCCTAAGAAATTACTGACAGCTAGCTGGAATTGGTGCACTCCAGTGATGTGTATGCTCAGGTGGTCTGTATCATATATTTTAGTAGGACTCTCAGCATCAATTTCGTATTCTGGTCACAGAACCAGACTATGAAAAAAAATGGTCTAGATGAGAATATTCTGAAGTGAGAGCACAGCTGGCTGTGAAGATGTACTAGAAGTGCAGAGAAGTAAAGAAATTGCTGCAGCTTCACATCATTGTTTACCCAGCAGCATGGCAGTTGCTTTAAGGTTCCCTGTGTGCGAGTGTGCTCTTACCCTGCAATCAGCACAAGTTTATTCCTCACAGGTGAGAGCGTGCATGCAGACTTTGACTGGGAATTCATTGCTATATTAAAGTTCCTGACCTTGCTTGCCTTTGAATTTGTGGCTCTTCCTCTGCTTTATGAGTAGTTTTTAGTTGTTCACTGACGAATTAGTGGGACATATCAAGTATGGTCCCTGAGGGCTCTCTTAGTTTAAGGACTGTTCAGTATTTTAATAAATCTGAACTGGAATATGAAGTATTGCATAAAAAACTAAGATGGAGGTTCAGGCACAGTGATTCAGTTCAGCATTGACTTTTGATACATTTATGAACTGTTTTGAAATCAGGGAGATGGGCACAGTCACTGCATCTAGGAAGAAAAAGGTAATTTGGAAGGCAGTACTAATGAACAGCAAAGTCCACAATACTGTGAGAAGGATCCTAGTGCATTATTACAGTGCTGTCGGGCATTACACTCTTCCATCAGAAGATCAAAAGCAAATGCTGTTGTGGGCTCACTGCTGTGAGCAGGAAGGCTTAACTGGAGTGACCAGTTGTGGTGCCAGCTGTGGAAAGATTCTAAACAAGTTGGAGAGAGTCTAAAGAGAGCAACAAGAAATTGCTATGATGAATTGGTAGGACTCGTTTATTTTGTTAAAGAAAGAGAAAACCTGGTAGGATCCAAGTCTTCAAATGTGGTGGTATTTTTCTCATTCTTCATGTCTGATAAGAGAAGGAGAGTTGGCATTTCCTGGGAAAAAGCCGTTTTTTGTAACCTAAAGGGCTAAAAACCATGTTTACACCTCATGCAGCAAGGCAGTATTTGTGGGAATGGTTCAGAGGCAGGTTCTGCATGCTGCCAAGCACTGTCCTGCACTGTGCTCTAAGGCAGGAGGGCTGGTGGGGGCATCTGTCCTGGTCCTGATCAATCCACTGGGATGTTTGGTGACCCCAGGTGAGCCATGTCCTGCATCCATTGTGACAATGTCTATGTCTTTGCATCTCAAATTTGAGTGTTCAAAAAATCCACTGCTAAGCAAACAGTTTAAAGATAGGAGTGCATAAATGTGTGAATTTCAAGTACTTTAAAATTGCTTTAAATATGGCATTTCACTGATTTGATACAAGTATTTATCTAGAGTCCCAAATATATGTTCTGAAAATTAATATGTAAATATTTATAAGGTAAGGGCCTTGGCTTCATGGTTTGGAGCATTCCATGTTAGTGTGTTGGCAAAGAAGTGCAGAGGTGAGTTCACATTTGTTCTGGTTTCAAAAATGATGATCATTTCAGCTCTCTTTCCCACATTTGGCCATTAGAAACCTTTTCATTCTTGTTTATATCTCTTTGACTCCTAATTCAACTCTGAGTCATCTTTATGTATGGAAATGAAGGATATTTTCAAATGTTGAAGAACTAAGGAATCGAGAGATTAGAAAGGGAGGAAGAGAAAGATGAGTTCATCAAAACCCAGATGTTTGGAGCTTTATCAGAACGAATTATCTCTAGGATTAAATAGCTGTTTACAAAATAAAGAGAAAGTCATCCACATTTATAATGAAAGATTAGGGCTTTACAGGCGATACTTGCTGAAGTCAGGGGGGAGGTTTTCCACTCTCTGCACTGAGTTTTGGGTCAGCTCAGCTTTCCACGGTGTGTCTCCTCAGTCACCTTCGTTGGTGTTCAGATGTCTGTCATTCCAGTGAAGTTGCAGGAATGAAATAGAAAGGATTTCCAAGCCATCATTCCCACTGTCACTTCCTTGCCAGGTTCTCTTATGTTTCTTTTAGTGTGTTGGATAATACAAAAAGAACCTTCAACTGAGGCTTGCACCTCAGCTGTTGGCATCTGAATAAGGAAGGTTTCTCATGCACTGGAGTTTGAGGAGAAGATTTAGCAAGTCTGTTTCCTCACCTTCTGGTGCTCTTGCCATTCAGGAATTCTTATCACATATTATCCCTATAGCTCTGTGAGGGATATGATTGTTTAAAACCCAGAGTTATTGAATCAAAAAATCAGTACCAGGTGCCGCTTTCTTCCATGAGGCTAAATTTGATCTTTTCTGCAGCACAGTTCTGACTCTAGTGATCTCCAGTTGGTGTTTTCTCCAAGTGTAGTGCTCTGCTGTTAATTTGGGATTGTTGAGCAGTTTAAAAACCATGTGTTTTTGATGAGACTGTGACACATTTGTAAAAACAAATGGATTTTAAACTGCTTAAGTTTCTAAATTAACCTTTAATATCTTCAATCTTCTTGGTATACCAGCAGGCAAAATACTGTTGCTTCTAGTAGGATTAAAAAAAATCCCTGAAACCAATAAAGTAAAAAGTTTTAGAACTTACTGATTCTGTAGAGGAAACCTGAGTAATTGTGGTGCATTTCAAGATGTTATTCCATATAGTGAAGACTTCTATCTACAAGTACTAATAATAGGAAGTAATAAAAATACAGTATTGTATCTGATACCTGGTTGTACCATAGCTGGACAATATAGTACAAGAGAGATAATAAGGAAGGGTTATGAAGATGTAAGTGTTGAATTTGAATAGTTTAAGAAGTCAGGTTTGGATATTGGTCTAAATTTTACATCTTAAATAGGTTTCATTATCACTTGAACACTGTTATGGAAATCAGAGCTGTATGCTCAGTATATTTCAACTCTCATGTGGTGGTTATAGTGTTGCTGGGTTTTATTTTCCCTTTCTTTAAATGAAAGGCAACTTTCTTTTTAATGGAACTCTATTTTTGTGTATGCAAAAATGTTATGCCATTTTATCTACTCAAACATTGCAGTGTAGCTGCTCAAGTCTGTTGTATTGTGGTATGATGAGTATAATACTACTGAGCTAAAGCTATATGTTTATTTAAAGAGTTTGTCATCACATATATAAATAAGTATTATGTCAGTAAGTGTAATAACTCTGAAAATAGGTACTTTCTTTACTGCTCCTCTGTTTCTTGTAATTTCATTGTAAGCAAACAAGGAGGAGCACAGTGAAGGCAAAGGAATGTGAATCTGAAATGAGCAGGGAATGCTTTCTCATGATACAGACAACCATCCTGTGAAATTTTATACTTTATGAAGGCATATGTACATACTACATTTTTTTACCCAACAGTTTCTAAAAACCTTAATGCAGTATTTATAGATACTTGTTCTGAAATGTGATAAAACAGTATGCTTCAAGGCATCCTGAACATCCAGAGCCACTAGTCTGCAACAGTAACTGGTTTCCCAGCAGCATTTTGCTTTGCTTTGAGGCAACAGGAATGCTCTTTGAAGGGGTATGGGGGGTGGACAACTCACATTAATTACTCACAAAAAATTTTCCAACGGACGAGGATGGAGAGTTTATCAAATGTCATTAATCACTCACTTGGTCCTAAGCAGGCTGATCTTGTGGGATTGGTGTTTTAGGGATAATGAAGAGTGGTGTGTGCTGGGGGCTCTGTGCTGCACTGTCTGGGAGGTTACCCTGTGTTCAGTGCATCAGCTAGGGCATGGATGCCCCCCAGAAAAGCATGTGGGTATTTTTGATCACAAGCCCAATGCAGTTAGATATTACACTTAAAGAATATCCTTTATTAGGCTAAACTTGTACTTCAGTGTGAGAATTGTTGCTTTCTTTTGTTCATAAATCTCAAGGAATCTTCTTGCTCCTTTCCTTATTACGTTTGCAGCACATTAACACACTCTTTTTTTTTTTTTAGAGGGGATGTGTTTTGGATATAGTCCAAACACATCCCATCTTTGGGTGATTACTGGGAAAAAGTTGCTTTAAATTCTGTGTCTTTTGACATATTCCTTTGAGGAGAATGAGAGAGAGACAGATGGCTACTAGTTGAATAGGCTTGTTTTTTTAGTTGTTTTTTATTTACTCTCATGCACTGAAAGGGGCTGAAACATGATATTGAAATAAAGGAGTGGGTGAGAAATAACTTATCCCTTAATTTATTGCCTTATTTCATACTTGAAAAAAAGATAAAATTTATTCTTTCTCCTACCCATTTCTTGCTGTAAATCTTAAAGGGATTATATAATTAATGAATGCCAGCTTCAGAATGCTGTGGGTTCATGTTAGGGGCAGATGAAGTGTTTAGGGTGAGAATAAAGAGTATGTATTTAGAAGACCTTTTCTCTTTTTGACCCCTGGCACTGGATGCTGTGGAGGTGACCAGCTGGGCTTCAGCCCATGGACCTGGTCTGAGCCAAGAGGAGGCATGAGCCCAGGATCTGCTCTCCTGCTGTCACAGCTTGGCTCACTGGAGCTCAGTGTCCCCAGCCACTCTGCAGGCAGGGCCCCTCAGCACTGCAGGGACAGACAGGATCTCCCTTCATGACACAGCTGTCACCTCACTGGTGGGGCTTTTCCTGCCTGGGCTGATGCCAGAGCTGGGCTGTTTGGGGTTGGAGTGAACGTGAACTCGGCCTGTATTCCAGGTCTGTGTTTCTAGCCTCTGTTATGGATTTAGGTAAGTAATTCTATCAATAGTTTTGGATTTACCCAAAGTAGAAATGATTGTATGTGTAGACAGGGAGTTGGGAATCATGTGAGTTTACAAACAAAAGCAAACAGTGGTGCTTAGGTTAAGTTAAAACGTTGGTTCTACTGCTTGCATACATACGGTAAAGGGTTGTACAAAGGCATCAAAAGCAAGTGTGCATTAGCTTCCAAAATTTTTGCATATGAGTCAGAAACTAGGCTTCTCAAAGCAAACTTTGATCAACCATTAAAACCTTATCCTGAGGGGATGGATTGGATTCAGTTCTCTGTACAGCACTGTTCCTATTCACCACTGAAAGTAAAATTGGACTCTTTTGGCAATTGCTGGGCAACAGCTGATTCAAAGCAGACATGACAGATGAGGTTAATACCAACAGACTTCAGGTTCTGCATCTGAGCTAAATGTTCCAGGCAGCCCAGTTTCTCATTCTTGGACACCTTTAGGGTATATTCATATCACCTGTTTCACAGGTTATTTCAGGGTGAAATGGACCAATGCCTAGACTAGGTGCACTGGCTAATCTCTACTGATGGGAGAGAAATGGAGTTGACCAGTTCCAAAATACATGTCTGAAAGTCCCGTTATGCCCATGATTTAACTCACACCATAAAAATCAATTCTTATATGAAAGATTAAAAAAAAATTATTGTGAAGTAGGATGTTGCCTTTATTGCCTTAAAAAAAGGTCATTTGCAGATTTGGAAGATTATGGCATTTTACAAAGCAGACAACTTCTCAATTTGACACACAGAGCAAATTTGCATGGCCCCAGGAAGTTCCTACACAGCCTTAATTATGCTTGGGAAGTATATTTGGGTTGTGGACAATATGTCATGAATGCAGAAAGTCCCATGTTGGATTTTTTTCAGAGTAAAATTGGGTTTGAGACACTTGGATAGAGTTTTATGGTTAAACCAACAGTGCCATCTGCTTTGGGTCTGACATTGGTATCTGGTAACTTTGTGGTGCTGCTCCCAAATGGGTGAACCTCTGCAAAGGGGTGGCCGTGCTTTTTCTTGCCACATGTTCCCAGATGTTGGAGCATATGAGGTGCCATGTGGCACTGAAAGCCAGCCCAAATCTGGGGAACAAGCATGATGTGAAGTTAATGAGGTCTGAAGGGCTTGAGTTGTCTTCACCGCTCTATGCATCTGAGTGTCCCTGTACCCCCTTCTCTCGCACACTATGCAGGGTGCTGCAGCCATCCTGCCTTTCCTCATGTTGAGGGTATCCTGGCTCCCCGTGGGCTTGGGAAAGGCAAGTTCTCTGTGTACATGCTCAGCATCTGAATGGGTGGCTGGGTAAAGGAGCATCCCTCAAATACAGGCTAACAAAGTAAATGCATTTGCAAGTTTACAGACAGAATAATGATGGGCAACAACTGCTGAAACTGTTTCAAATGAAAGAACATTTGAAGCAGTGCTAGCAGTTTGTTTTAGTAGATTATAAAAGAATAAAATTATGCTCACCAGTTTCTAACAAGTTGGAGAATGGACACATGTGCCTTGTTAACCAGCCTTATATAATACACAAATAAGTCTTTCAGTGTTTTTGCTAAGTCCTGACTTGATCTCTTCTTTTTGGCTTTTTGGAGGTTTTCTGCATATGAAAGCTTTATCCACCAAATATAAAAATGACATTAGCTTCTTCTATTCCAACTCATTTTGAGCTCTGATGTTTAAGACTTTCATTAGATGACAGAAAGATTTTAGGTCAAACGCTGCCTAACTTTCACAATGATTTCCATCCGAAGGGTCTTACATAGTATAGTCTCTTCATGTTTTATTTAAAGTTTTAGTTGGGCTCTTGACTCATGGAAAAATAAATAAAAGTGAAGGTCTTACTGCTGTGAAAAAAACATGAAACTGCTCTGTCAAATGAACTGCATGACATTTATCCATGGGAAATATCCATTAAGTGAGTGAATAAAGTTACTGCTCCAGTTTGACATAGTAGGCAATATTTCTGTGCGTATTGTACATGTAGATGATTTACCTCTACCTCTGTTTTAAGTTCACCTTTAAAGTAATAAAACACAAGTGGGCAAAGTCTTCCCGTAATTCTGCTTTCCCATAGCTCTTTGTTATGTTGCTTAAAACATAACATTACAGCGTAATAATTATTTTCAGTTCTTCCACCCATAAAGGGTAGGGGGAAAATCTGTTTGCAGTTAGTGCTGGTAACTGAGATATTATTTCTGGTTTGTGCTTCGGCAGTGACCGGGGGAGCGGGACGTGCAGCTGAAGGCTCGAGGAGAGGTCACTGCCAGGGTGCTGCTCCAGGAGCTTGAGGAGGAGAAGCCATGTGTAAGCAGCAATGGAGGGAAGGAGGAGAAAACCGAACTGTTTAGAAACCTATCGCCCAAAAAGTGAAGGGTGAAAAAGCTTCAGTGCAACTGCAGCTGGGAATACTCACAGATGTTTGTTTACTGCAGCTTGGCCTGCGTATTTCTTGTGTTAGGTGAAGAGTTTATCCCAAACTGTGTGTCTTGGCAGCTGCTGGGCAGTAGTGTGGTGCCAGCACATTGAGAGAACTCAGAGAAAATGGGGGTACCAAAGCAGTGTGCTCGCGCAAGCTGTGTCCTCAGCGGTGCTGGGAGTGAGCAGCAGCTGCCCTCAGGGGTGCAGGCTCTGGGTTTGCTGAGGGTCATCCTTGCCCAGACCCAGGCGGGGCAGCAGCACTCGGGCAGTGAGTGCTTTGCTGGGCTGGGACCCTTTGCCAGGCTCGGACCCTGCAGTGCCCCTGCAGCTCACGGCTGCCGGGTGCATGCCCAGAAGAATGAGCTGCAGGAGGAGAGCCATGCTTGTGTGTGGGGTTTCACTGCTGTGGTGAAGTTCCTTGTAGTTCCCAATGGCTGTCGGTTCAGGGTGGATTGCAATGCAGCTCTTTATGTGCTGCTTGCCTAGTGTGGCTGCTGGTGTGCAAGCCAGCTTCTAGGAGTCTTCATTCGCATTTTATCAGAATGACTGCGTGCATGTGAATTCTTTGCATTGGATTCCTATTATGGGATGAATTGAATATTAAATTACTTCTCAAACCCTGAAGGCAGTATATCAGTTTCACTCAGACTGAGCAATTTGTGCTGTGTTGTATGTACCATATACCAGTTTCAGTTTCTCAGTTCTCCCAGGGCTAGGATTTTTCTCCATTAGTTTCCATTTTTCTTTTTCAAAGTCAGAATGTTTTACTAAGGGTGAAAAACATTTTTAATGAAGTATTTTAATTTGCTCTTGTGTTATGGGCTTCTATTCCACCCTCCCCTCATCCAGGTTTTGCCAGATGTTTTAAATATCTTCTCAGTACATATGCTTTCAAGGTTTTTCTGCAAATCAGATTCTTTAATGGGCACTGAGTCCTTGTGAATCACTGTTGTATTTTTCTCTACTTTATGCCTCCCAGATCTGACAGATGTCTTGAGTTCTGGGGCAGGAGGTTTTTGGTGTTTTCTGTATGAAAGTAGATAAGATTGGTACATAGTTAGAATCTCCTCAGAAAGAATCAGAGTTTCAGACCTCTGTGGGAGGAAGGCATTTCACTGACCACATGTTTTTACAGCATTTAGTAAGTTTAGTAAGTAATTAAATTCAATAATTCATCTTATGCTTTATCAAAAGGGATGGCTTTTGTAAAGAAAGCTGTATTTGTGGGGCTTTTTTCACGTTTCCTCTATGTCTCTCTTTTTTTATGTCCTTGTATATGTAACATTTAAATCAAATACAGTATTTCATTTATCTTTCCTTGGAAAAAGTTCTTAAAGTCATAGTTTAGCTAGAGCGATGGTAATTTTCACCCACAGATACATGTGGTTAATTCAGTTTTATTTTCCTGTTGACCAGCCAAATTAAATACATTTGTTTCATTTTAGTCATAACCATGTTATTCCTTTCTCTGCAATGTAAACTGTTTGCTTTGTATTTCCTTCCTTGATTTTTTCCCTCACTATTTTTTCTGTCATTTGCTTGTAAAATACCTGAAGGGTCATTTTTAACAATGAAAAGTGAGGAAATGTCAAAGGTAGGGCTGCTGATGAGGGCTCTTTGTGTGCTCTGTGCCTGCTGTCTGTAGTTATCAAGCTGCAGAATGTGAGATGTTCAGCGTGTGCAATGGGGATCAGGCTTTAACCCGAGAGAAGGTTAGCTGGTGACTTGATGCTCCTTCCTTCTGTTTCTATTTGCTGACTTCCAGATTGAGAACCCGGTGCATCTGGGTTAACTTGATGCCTCATGGAAATTTTAGAAAGGAGACAACCACTTTGTATCAGCCTGTGATCAGAAACAGAAGGAGAATGGAAAAGAGAAGGCATGAAGAATTAAAGATGCATGGATCAGAAAAGGGGAGGGGGGAGGGCAGGAAGAAGAGCTAGTGGCAAGGAATGCCTACCTCCCTGGGGACAAATAAAAATACATAACTGTTTCCTTGATGTTACTTTGCTGTACAAACAATTACCCTAGGACCCATGTAAATGATGTATGACTCTGAGAGAGAAAGTGAGTAGGTTGCTGCTGCCCTCGTGCTCACCCTCTCTCTTTGCAAAACTCTCTGTAGAACCTGAGACCTTGTCCATGCCAGAAACTGAAGAAAAAATAAAAGAAAAGTTAAAGACATGAGAAGGAAGGATAATCCCACATGATTACACTTTTGTTATTTCTCAAGTGTTAATCACAAAATGAAAAATGGTAGTGTGTAATGTTAGATTTGTATAAGTGCATGATGACATTTTGAATTACCTTTCCTGAAACACAAACTGTGGATTGTCTGACACAGAAGACATTCACTGAATTGCAGAGCTTAAAAAATGACAGTCCTGGGGCTTTGATGGATTCTCTGTCTCCTGAAGTCTTGAAATTAAAGTCAATATTTTTCTGTATTTCCAACAGAAGTTAAAAGACTAAATGCAGACATTATTGCATGGTGTACCTGGGCTTATATAGGTGTTTGACAGGATGATCACAGGGTGTCTTCAGGATTTGAGTTATGAGTCTTGTTTGGAGTCTCACAGTAGTGCTGCAATGTGTGTAGTGAATGACTCTTCACATTCTTGGACCTATGCTTTTCTCATTTAAGATTCTTCTGTATTTGATTTCTTAACATTTTATTTTTTTGGTGTGGTTTTCCAGCTACATCCTCTCTCGTTGTTTATTTACATTGTCCATTCCAGCCAGTTCCATAGTCTTCCCATCCTGTCTGCCACAGAAATCCGTAGCTATACTGCTCCAATACCCTTTGTTCCTGCAAACCCTCCAGCAGCCAGGTTTCTCATTCATCCATACCCTACATTTTGTTTGTAGGTGGAGTGTGTTTACTTGGTTAGGTTGGTTTTGTCTTGCTTTGTTGTGTGTTTTGGGGTTTTTTTAGGATAAAAAGGAGAAAATTAATTTTAAAAGTTTTTTGCATTTGTTTTTTGATTCAGCTCCTCCTTGGTGCTGAGGAAGTGCAGACTAAGGAGGATGGACAGCCTCTGGTTGAGTGGTTGAGTCACCATGGCGTTGGCTCATTGTGTTCTCGTGTGGGACTGGCTGGCGGGTCAGCTGCTAGCCAGGGAACTGAGGCCGACAAAAATTCTGCCTTAACTTTTACACTTTGTTGGCCCTTTAACAGAAACTGATCTGTTTAGGCTCAGCTAAAAAAAAAAAAAAAACAAAAACGTTTGGAGCTCTTTTCTTCCCAGAGTATTTATTCTCTTTACTGTATTTCATGGCCAACTGCTGGCAAAGCTGTATCACAGACAATTCCTAAGACTGTATTTTGCAACAATGGCTTCAAGTGTGCTCTGACTTAATTAGTAGGAAAAAGCAGCTTATATCTCTGGCTGTATTAGGGGCTTCATGCTGCTGTGTGTGACTGCTTATTGTTGAACATTTAATGCCAAAGACAGTTTACCTTACAGATGTGGAGGTTTTTTCTGAAAGAAAAATAGGTTAAATATGTAAGTCACCACGTAATTGCTAAGTATGATTATAAAATGCAAAAATGATGATACAGAATTCTGTGAGGAGAGCTATGCAAGACTGCCTGTGGGTCTAGGTTTTTAGTCCTTTGCTTTTACAGCAAGAGACTAGAAATGCTTATGCAATATTAATTCAGGATATACAGCAAATTGGCATTTGGAAGCATTCAATTTTCCTCATAATTGTTCTCCATTCACTTGGCCGATTATCAGTAATTTCAGGGAATTAAAGATGCTCTTTTTAGAAGTTTCTAGTGAACTCTTTAGAATTGTCAAACAATAACAAACCTGCCACTTAGGCAGCAATTTTCCCTCTTGCTGTCCTCACACTGATGTTAGATTGCTGTTTGGAAAGGCTAGACAAGCAAACTGCCATGTAGTAAATCAGCAGGAAAATTTTTTCAGCCTCATGCTGCTGAGTGAATTTTGATCCAAGAATTTTTGTGTTTGTTTTGTTCATGCAAAGACTTTTATCCTCCAGTTTGGGAACAGAAAGGTTGATTTTCTTTGATAAAAAGAAAAAAAATTGCTAAAAAAATCTGCTAAAGTGTATTTTGTTAAAGAACTTAATATTATATTTTTGTAGATTAAGCTTGTTATTCTTCAGTCATCTCTAGGTGAATCCCACTGGAATGCAATTCAAAGCATGTGATGTCCAGTTCTCTCCTTTTCCTCTGCTATAATGTGAAAAGGGAAACAAAATAGTTAAAACCCCTGAGGAAGGGGGTTGTGAAGTGCCATTTACTGAATAGGTGGCACTCTGTCCTCTCTCTCTGTGTCACAGGAGTTCCTGCACAAAGTGTGCACAGGGACAAGAACTGCAAAATGTCTGTGGTCAGAAAGGGGACTGTGTGATGGTGATCTGTGACAGCGTGATC
Organism: Pomatostomus ruficeps; assembly: GCA_013400735.1. Lineage (NCBI taxonomy): Eukaryota > Metazoa > Chordata > Aves > Passeriformes > Timaliidae > Pomatostomus > Pomatostomus ruficeps. The sequence goes on from VYZT01061349.1 coordinate 150,323, forward strand.
CAGTGACCTGGTGGGGATATTGTGTACGTACCTGTAGGTTTTGGATGTGCTGAGCATCATCATCTCTCAGTCTCATGATCTCGGTCTCTTCCCTTCTCCTGGAATTAGCAGGCCAAGGGTCCAACATCCCAGTGCTGTCCCTGTGCCAGCCAGGAGTGAGGAATGTGGACAGCTGGATGTGTGTGGGCTTGGATAGTTTTGGCTCCCTTTTCCAGCCCTGCTGAAGTGCTGCTGCTGAAGAGAAGCAACAGAGCTCTCAGAGGTGTTTAACAGCTTTTCCCCTCAGCTATGTGGAAACAGCAAAAAACTTGTATTTGATAGGTGATTTTAGTCTAGCACTCATATTTAAGATAACCCAGCTGCCTCTGAGGAACATGAGAGCAGCCTTGCTTTGTACAAATGGTTTTGGTCTTCTCAGAAAAAGCAAATACATCTGTTTGGTTTATTTTAATCTTCCCTAAATTAGAATTGCCGTAGTAACCACACGAAAAGGTATGATGATGGTTGTCTTCCAAGAGCTGGTAAAAACTGGGGGAGGTTAATGAGGGCTGCTTGGTGCTGGGCATGGAACAAGATGCAGCCCAAACTGCCCCTCTCCTGTGTGATGTGTAATACCTGCAGCCAGTTGTTCCTCCACGAGTGGTCTTTCCTCTTGTTGGCTTTTGCATGACAAAAAAGAGCCCCTTTATTGGAAATGTTGTGTTTTAGAGGGGATGGAACACCCTCCTTTATTAAGATTCAGGCTTCATTTCCCACATATGCAAAGTCTTGGCTTCCTTTTTAAAACTGTTGAGGAGGTTTGTGTTTTGTATATGTTGCATGACCAATGGGGTAGATTTTCTCTCCTAAGTCTGAATTTGAGACTAAAAGTATTAAACATCCTTTGGAAGTATTTTCAAAAGCTTGAAAAATACATAAATCAAAATCTCATCTGATTATAAAAAAGTGAATTCTGTCATGAATTAATAACCTTTAAAATAGTTCTAAAAATTCCAGAGAAGAACACAAAGTAATGAACTTGTCCTCAGAAAGCTATTTAGTTTCAGAAACATTTAAGAAGTATTTTTAGTGTTTATGTGAATGATATAAAAGATAATGTTTCAGTTTCTCTACAGACAAAATCCCAACTAAAGCTAATATGTATCTGTATGAATACAAATTTACTTTTGTTCTGGAGTGACTTCAAAAAACATCTGCATGTGCATTCTCTGTTTTAGGTAGCCTTTTATTTGTAGTGATGAGTAAGTATCTTAGATGTTACTTAATGCAGTAGATTTTTGACATCTGATATGAAATATTAAATACACTAGCTCTCATATAGTTATAAAAATACTCTGCCTTCAGAGATTGCATAAACATAGGTAGCTAAGCAATAATAACCTATTTTTCTGCTTTCTTATTTTACATAAAACTCAAGATAGCTACTTTTATTAACCAGTAAAGTGGTTTTTAGTCAGAAGCACTGTATTTAATGTAAAAATGGTGTAGAACGAGATCAGTTAGAGTTAATTTTTAGATTTTTAACTAAACACTTCAAAAAACAGAGGTGGTTCCTGCTGGAAGCACATTGACTGTGTGGTGCACGCTGCAGAGAAGACGATGATCTGTGAGAGCCTGTGGCTGTTCTACTCACAGTTCTTTGTACATCTTCCTTGTACTTATTCTGTGAATGGCCAGGTGTTTTGTACAAGCCATGTAAGGATGCATGGATTGAAAATCAATATTATAGGGAGGTCTTACTACTAGGAAGTGTTCTAAATTCTAATATAGTATAAAAATGATGATAATAAGACTTGTTCGCTAAAATCCCTTGCTCTCAGGTAGGTTAAATAAATAGCTCCATTGGTACAGGACATGGCTCTCCTCTCCTGTGGCATTCTTTTAGTGGTTATGCAAGATAACTTTCTTTTGAGGAATGGAAAATTTTGAGGAATTACATTCCACAGAGCCTTTGTGGAGAATTGACTTAAGCTAAAAGTGTGATTACACTGAATTTTATTTTTGGTTAAAGCAGGAACATCTTATGGATCTGCAGGTGCAAGGTGCATAGGGGAAGGCCGTGGATGCTGAGGATGCCATGGTGCTCTTATGGCTGTCCTTTGCATCCCGGCTGGCATCCCAGTGCAGCTGGGGCACCTACCTAGAAAAGTAGCTCTTCCTTTGCCTCTCCACGTTGGGAGCTGGATGGGGAGTGACTGTTCCATGTTCCTGCTTTACTCCTGAATACATTTCCCCAGGGACCGAGGTCGTTAGCCTTGGCACTGTGGGGCTATGTCTGGGTGTGCGGCATTCAGGGAAGCGAGCACTCTGCCCATCAGCCCATGTGAAAAGCAACCCTGCCCATGGGCTGTAGTTCCAGAACAACTGTAGTTCCTTTGTTTTCCTGGTTTTCCTTCTGTCTATCCTCAGCAGAGATTTGTTAGCTTACAGTCTTTCTTGCAGGGAGGTCTTGGAGGAGAGCTTGGTGCACAAGTGCACGAGACGCTTGTCTGGGTTCAGGTGCAGGAGGAGCCACTCAGCCGCCAGACCAGCTGGAACAGCGTGTTCATTTCTGCTGAGTGTAGAATGCAGAGTGTGAGGGCTTTTGCAGAGTACTCTTGTCCAGCTGACTACTTGTAGGGCATTTCCATGATAACCTGTCCCGGGCTATCGATTTTCCTTTGAATCTGGTGACATTCCTCATGTTCAAGCAACAACCTCAATTACTCATGCTAATGGAAGAAGACCAAGTAATATACGCTGGCAGTCTCCTCTTTTTCTCATTTCAGTGTATCAATACATTTTGGGCTGCGGAAAAATAACTACCTTATTAATCTCCTTTGAAGAATGAAACAAAATTAGAATTATTTAATAGCATAAAATGAATAATAATAATAAAAATATTTATAGATTTTATAAAATAAAATTTGTCCACCTCATGTTCCATTTCTGCATGCAGATACTTGAAATTATTGTAGCACATTGTAGGATGAGACAAGGAGGGAGCCTTGTGGTGTGGAAACAGCTTGGAAAAGTTAGCTGCTGGGAATCTGACAAATTCTGGCATGAAGTATATACCATAGTATTTCAGTAAATATCTTCTGTTAGTTCTGGCTAAAGCTGTTTCTCCACTGAGAAAGATGATCTTCATCTCTGGGCTAGAACCAATCACAAATTCTAATGAAATTTGGCAACTGCAAGCATGAAAAGTCATTGATCCAAAAATTCACGAACTGTCTTTCATGTAGCAAGATTTCCTTTTGAACCTCAGTTGAAGCTCTTTCTATTGGCTTATTCTTGGTCTTGAACTTTTAGGAATAATTTTTTACTCTCTTCAGATTTGGCAATGTGAAATAAAAAAATGGAGCGAGAGGCACATAATTAAGCATGCAGCGTAACTGTGTGTTTCCAGGGCTGTGGGGGGGGGTTGATGATGGGGGGGAAATAAAAATTAAAATTTAAGGAAAAAAAAAAGAAATGAAGATGCTGCCAAAGTTTTTCTGAGGTGTAGAAAATATTCTTTATTTCCAGAACAGAACAATTTATGCTCCCTCTTGTTGTAGGGGACTTTGAAATGTTCATGTAAATATGCTCAACTTTGCACATATTTCAAGCAGCACTGGTTTCCTACTGCTCACTAGGCATGGTTTTAAACAGTAAGCAGATATCTGTTTCTAGAAAAAAAGAAGAATTAAGGGTGTCTGTTGGTCTGTAACCCCTTGGAGAACAGCAGGTGTTATGTGTTATTGTCCATTGTGAGCATTATCTGAACAATTTAACAAAAGCTTCCAGTGTAGCCTAAATTGTCTTACTCTTTGGCTGCTGGGAACACTGGAGTTTTCTGCAGAAGGTGATCTTTAACAGTTAGAGTTAATGAGAAGATTTTAGCATGTCGTGTTGAAGCTGGAACTTATTCCCCACTCTGAGGTTGGAAAGACCTTGTTTGGTCACCATTAGTTTTGCGTAGTCACCAAACTTTACAGCTTCCCAGACTGCTCTCTGCCCTATCCCCAATGAAAGGTCAGGCACAAGATCACATTTGCTTGCAGAGAGCGGCACTCTCTGCCCTCCCACGTCATGGTCATGGCAGCTCCGCTGCCGTGCATCCCCTGTGGATCAGGAGGGTTGGTGGCATTTCATCTCATTACTTAAACACGCAAATGCTTGATTTGTCTGTGGGGATTCAGCTTGATACTTGCAACTGAATGACAGAAAATAGTATTCTTGAGATCTTTATGCTCTGTGCTTTGCCTTTGAGCTGTATTAGTCCCTGCGTGCAGAAGAGCCTTCTGCTAAATATTGTTTATCTGAGCACATGGGGTGGCATGACGTGGCCTTTTCCTAGTTCTGCTTGAGATCTTTTGCTCTTCTTGGTCATCGGCAGCAGATAGGAGTTCAGTGGAACATTAACTCACAGAGATTTGATAATGAGAGAGCATTTGATAATGAGAACATGTTTCATGAAAGTATCAACATATCAACATGCTTCTAATAATCCTAGTTAATGTTTCTGTCATGGAAACAAGAGCAAGTGCCATTAAAATTGAAGAAGCTGTTGGTAATTATTAATAGAAGTTCAGGACTATGTTCTCTCTGTCTTATTATAGATTTTAGTTGTAAATTTCGTTTGCTGTGTTGGAAAATCAGTAGTGTATATAGAGGCTATTCTTACCCACGTGTTCTATTTTTTTTGTATTTTGTGCATGTAGCTATGCACATATAATTTTTGTCCAAAAAACCCCACCCCTTTAAATGATTGTGGTCAAGTTTCTTTGGTTGTCATAATTATTATGCTTCAGTTAAAAACCTCTCTAAATAATTTCTGTAATGAAGCTATCTGGATTTTGTGTAGCTCAGGTTCAGATCCACATCCAGGCATTGATATCCTCAAATTGTTGCCTTCTCTGGCTTGACAGTGGCCTGTGATATACAGGATTGTTTTTTATCTCAAAAAAAACCCCAGCGCAGTTTTTGATGACTCCTGAACCTCTCTGCAGTGGAGCAAGGCTGGAGACAGCCTTGCTCACCCCAGCCTGAAAAGGAGGGTTCCCAAGTGCCTGCTCAGTGGTAAGGATCTTCTCCACACAAACATGGAGAAGCAGCAGATAACAGCCAGACACTTCCAAAGATTGAGCATTCATCTGATGACTGGCAAAGTAGTACCTCTTCCCTCACTGCTCCAAAAATAAATGAGGTAAACAGCCATCATACCTAACTAGTTCATTGTTCCCGTAATTAAGACACTAGTAGGATCCCTGCTGCCACCCTTTGTTTACCATACCCTGTGTACACACTGAACACAGTGATTGTGCCATCGTGATGTCTTACTAATCCAGAAGTTTGAGGTTTTTTTCCCATTCCCATTGGTAGAAATGCTGCAGGTTTTCATTTCATTGCCATTTGCCCGGGAGTGGCTGGTGTGCGGGGTTTCCTTCACTGGGCAGTTTCCACAAAGGGGCTGCTGATGCACAGCCTGGAGGCTCTGCAGCCCTCTGGGCAGTGCAGGCCTTAACTTCTCTGTCAAGTCAATTTGTGATGTAATTCGTGAGCCAGTGGATGAGGCATTAGATTTTGATGGAGAGTAGGGAAGGAGAGCCATTCCAGTACCAGCTTTGTAAGGACTTGTGTAGTGACAAATCTCTTGCTAATTACACACATACCTGCTGAATTGCAATTAAGCATGTTTAATTCTTTGGCATCTGCATATGATCCATTCAAGAATTCCCACTTCACATATGAGGTCATGCAGTGATGTATGAGGCTGTGCTGGCAACAGATGTTGTAAGAAACTTTATGCTCTGATAAGTCAGAAATAGACACAGACTAACAAGTAGTACTGAACCCTTAATATCTGCTACTGCAGGGTAATGGCACCTCTCCCCACCCCTTCTCGTCCTCACATGAAAGCACAGTGGTGGCCTGGGGACCATTAGGGGGTCAGGACATTGGCAACTGCAGCAGATTTTCTCTGACTGAAACTGATGAAAGAACTGTACCATGTATTATACCCATTATATCATTCCTTGTTCTTCCCAACTGAGCTCTTCCCGTTACAATCTAAATCCTATTGTTGCATCTGTATTTTTTCTATCCAGGAAAAAGTTGCAAATGTCTTCCTTCCTTTCTGAGCCTACCCAAAACACTTAGACGATAAACAATCAACAGTTTTCATAGCACTACATTATGTTTACTAGCAGGAGGAGTTTTTCCATTAAGTTTCAGGGGGTTTTTCAAAGTTGTGGTAAGAAAAATATCTGCCAACTTCCTTCCTGTGTCTCAAAGTGGTGAAGTTTTATCAACTCAAAGCAGCCAGGAATTTGTTGCTGTCACTGTAAACTCTTGCTTGCACTGCAGAATGAATGAAGATGTGTAATACAGTGTCTTCATTATAATATAACTAAATATTGATCATAGTATTATTAGCAAGGCATCATCTTTAATGAAAGCAAAATAACTTCAGCAGCGGCAAAGCTGATGATGTTTCTACTGTCACACAAATGTTTGAAGAAGTAAAGCATAAATTTTTGCAAAACTTTCTGGCATCTGGGGGACTAGATGTGCATTTTTCTTAAGTTTGTAGCAGTAGCATGAAAATAGGTAAAGAGGTAATCCAGCATGTTTTAAGGAAATCCATGAAGAATGTACCCAAAACCCTGAGACTGCAGCTCATTAAAACATATTGAAACACAATTTTTTGACAGAGATGAGTAGAACATTTGTAAAATCTGACATTTTTGTCTTTTCTTTTGGCATGCAAAGATATTTGCATTTTAGAAAAGAGCCCAGAGAAAAGAGACAGAAAGGGTGTAGGTAATTAAATTTTAATTTCAGTTTTAAAGATCTTTCTCTAATTAGCTTTAAAAGTCAGTGTCTAAGTAAATTGAGTTTCAGGGTGCAATCATAATTTTCATCCTGGATCTTAGTATTCAAAAGTAAGAAGAAAGAATATTAGAGAAAGAGAAGGAGGACTGTTATTTTAAAGGCCTTTCAAGATAAGGATTTAACATTACCTCATTATTAAAATATAACTGTGGCAGGTTGTTTTTCTATTTCTGAATTTCAAAGTCATTGAGCAGTCAGGGTTGGGAAAATGGAAAACTTAGGTTCTATTAAAAGAAACTGAAAATTATACAAGGAAAGAAAAGACTTTTCTTCTTTCTTCTGCTTTGTACTAAGTTTTTTTGGTGGCTTGCTTGTGTTCTTTTCTCCGTTCATTCTTCCAGAAATGATCTTATTGTTCTATGAGTCGTTTTTGGTCATAGGCATGCTAACATAATCTCCTATGTTTCACAAAGGTGTGCTAGCATGCAGTGGGCTTCTGTTTGTGTGTTTTACACAGCCAAGTGTCTTTTCTCTACATTTCTGTGATGGCTGGGGACACAGCGTGCTGCATTCATCTGCCAGACCACGCTGGGCATTTCTGGTGCCATAGCCCGGCCTCTGCCCTGCTCCCGGTGTGGCTGCCTGCCAGAGCTCCAGCTGCATGGGGCAGTGGTGAGAGGAAAGCAGGTTAATGGTGACTTACGGCTTAATGTGCAACTGCTTATAAATGTGCCATTTTAAAACTAAAGATACAAGAAAACAGAGAATATTTGATAACATTGAAAATATGTCTGTGAGAAGTACATAAGCTGTTGTTTGACGATGAAGTGCTACAAGAACAACTGAAAACAGTTGGTTTGTATATGAAGTAGTCATAAATATCTGGAATTGTGTGAAACAATGATTTTTTTCTCTGTAAGAGCAGTGGAAGTCTTGTTACTTAACCAAGAGTTCTGAATATAGAAAAATTAATTTTAGAAGTTGATCTTTCTAAGCGTAAACATATTTTCAAGTAGAGAAATGCTAATTATCTAAACTATGTCACCTTTCTTGTAATTCTGAAAGGGAAAGCCATGAATACAAAATACTTGGCATTTGCAGGTAAATGCTGTGTAATTCATGTAAAATTTGCAAATGCTGAAGCATTTGGTAGAAATTTAAGTGTCTTGAAATGTGACTATAAACACCTCAGTATGGATTAAAAATCAGCATAGAAATCTTAAAGATTGGAGGCAATCTTAGTCTAGAGATTGTTGTCCATTAGGTTTTCACGATGCTTCTTATCACTTTTCGTTTTATTTAACGTCTTTAAATCTGAGAGAATCAGTGCTGTAAAGAGTATGTTAATTAAATTTCCAGATGTTGATAGACTGGGCAAATAGAATAGCACGAACGAAGGAAAGAAAAATAACCCAACAGAGATGTTGGTTACTACACAAATGAATACAGTTTGATTCAGCCTGAATAAATAGAAGATAATGTATAAGAACATTGATCTAAACTGAACTTATACTTTAATTATCAGAACAGATGCTGAAGTTGTGTGGATGTTCTGGGTTGATACCATGACAATAAAATACCCGAATGCGATTACTGTTGACTATGTATTAGCATCCAAGTTCAAAAGACAACAGGGAAGATTTAAACAGCACTGAGGGTATTTCATAAAAGAAATACACGATTCTGGGTGCCTTCTGAACAAGTTAAGACTGGAATAATATTTACAAAAATGAACAGCAATAGAGAATTAAAAGAGGCAAAGGTTATGTGCTGTGTAGCACTGTTTAGGGGAGAATTGAGATGTCTGTGACATATGAAAAGAGAGTCTTTTAAGGGAAGGGGAGGTAACTAGTGACAGGCAGATAAACTTGGGGAGCAAAATAAACAAATTCTGGAGATTTAGACATTTGGAAATGCTGCAAAATATTTTTTTAATAATCATTACTTAAAAGCGGAATGGATTCTAGGAGAGAAAAAATTACTGCTCTGGGCCATGAGGAGAAGGTTGGTGGTGTGTGTATAAATAAATAAAAAAGTATATGTATATGTATATGCTCCTCCTATGCTGTGACAGTCAAAAGTTTGTTTCTAAAAGATCTGCATCTGGTGGTAGCTTTGCAGTGCTCCTGTTCCGTGTCCCTCACAGCTGCCATCTCCCTACAGTGCCTGTGCGCTTCTGCAGGACAGGTTGGTGCTGTTGTCCCAGCAGTGGTTCTTCACCTCTTGGAATGGTGTCGTGGTTTTGATCCTGGCTAAGTGCCAGGCACCCACGGCAGCCACTCACTCGTTCCCTCCCCTGCCACAGCTGGGCAGATGAGGGAAGGAGAGGGGAAAAAAAACCCGAGGGAATTAACTCAGAGGTCTATGAGTTGAGATAAGGAACCGGGAGAAAACGCTCCAAGGACAAACCAGGCTCAGCTTAAAAGTTGCAAAAGTGAAAATTTATTACTACCTGAGTTAGAAGGAGGATATGAGAAATAAACTAAACCTTTAAAAGACACCGTTCTCTTCCCTCCCCACCCCTTCCTCCCTCCCACCAACAGTGCAAGGGGGGCAGGGTGTGGGGGTTCAGGTCAGTCCGTTTCTAAGATCTTCCCCTGCTTAGGGAGAGGAGTTTTTTCCTCTGCTTTTGCCGTGGGGTCCCTCCCACGAAAGACAGTTCTCTGTGAACCTCTGTGGCGTGGTTTTTCTTGTCCATGGAATGCAGTCCTCCAAGGACAAACTGCTCCAGCATGGAAGCAGGGGGCCCCTCTCTCTCCAACCGGGTCTCCCACCTGGACTGCAGTTTCCTCCGACATCCACCCGCTCCAGCGTGGTCACCTCCTTCACAAACTGCGGGACTTTTATCTCAGTCTCTGTCTCTCACTGGGCTGCACCTGCTACGGCTTCTCTGGCATCTACGGCTCCTGCGGCTTCTTCCATGGCTGCTGCGGCTGCTGCGGCTTCCGACATCTCCCGCTCCAATGTTGGCACCTCACCCATGGACTGCGGGTGGCTCTGCATCGCTCATGGACCCCATGGACTGCAGGGGGGTCACCCCGCCTCACCATGGGCTCACCACGGCCTGCAGAGGAATCTCAGCTCCAGAGCCTGGGGCACCTCCTCTCCCTCCTTCTCCACTGACCTTGGTGCCTCCATGTTGTTTTCCCTCACATGTTCTCACATCCTCCTCCTTCTCTAACTAAAAGCAGCTGCGTGCACATTTTGTTTTGATTTTTCCTTAAATATGTCATCACAGAGGCGTAACTAACCTTTCTAATTGGCTCAAACATGGCCAGTGACATGTCCATCATCTTCAGAGCCATCAGAGATTGGCTCTGCTGGAAATGGTGAAGAACTCCAGAAACTTCTCACAGGAGCCATCTTTATGGCCCCCTCCCCTCTACTAAAACCACAACAAATGGCTTCAGTTGTTTTTTTGAAATTTTTTAAAATTTTTTCTCATTTCTAATTCAAGATGGAAGATGGCTACATTTGATTTGCACTGTTTTGTTAATCTTGTAGAGAAGTGCTGGCTTATGTTAGCTGCTTGCTAGGGTTTAATGCAGTTTGTAGATAAGTTCACAATCAGCTGGTTTTTGTCTCCAACCGTTTTTCTTCTATCCATAGTCACGTTTACAGCAGCCTCAGTGGTCTTTGGAAGTTACCATCACCTTGTCTTTGGAGGTTTGAAAATGTGAAAGTTGAATTGATATGAAGATTTGAGCTTTTGAATGTCATGAGGAATGTTTGGCTCTTGCTGTGTCCAACTGAGTGGAACAAGGAGATGAACTGAACCTACTGAAATTGGAACCAGAACTCCAGGAGCAGTGCTGGAGTGTGAAACTCAAGGCTAATCTAAATATTTTTTAAGAGATATTTCAGTTAAATATAGACAAAGCCTTAATTTGTAGTTTCAAGTACTTTAAGCTGAAAGAAGCAGTCCTGCTTTCCTCAGCCCCAGGATGACCCTGATTCATCCTCTCTCTTGGGCTCCAGATGGAGATTTGAGCAGAATGCTGAGCTGGGTAGGTGGTGGAGACAGCAGAGCTGTTCAGTTTCTATCTCCCATCCCCAGACTGGTTTTTTGATGCTGACGTAGGATCTATGTGTGTCTTGTGTGTACAGTGCACCCTGATGTACATACAGAGCTATGGGGTCACTTTCAAGAACTCTGTCTAACCTGAGCAGCTTCTTCGTTAAAAGCTACTCTTTCCCACAGAGTTTTTTGATTTTACTGATTCATCAGTTTCCCAGAGACGCCTCTAAAGTGTGGAGAGAAAAAAATTCCTCTTCCTGTATACTCATCTGTCATGAGCCTGATGGTCTGTGTGAGATGGCCAGAAATGACTCTAAGATAATTTTTTTGTTTCTGTGCCTTCAATCCACTGCACACCAAATTGCACAAACTGCAGTGGCACTGGGGAGCTGAAGCATCAGTTGAAGCTTTCACAGAATAAAATTATCTTGGCCATGCCATATAAATATAAGTATGTGTTTTTCTAGTCATGCCCTCCAAGCTGACATCCAAGAGGAAATTGGTGTGGGAAGGTATATATTAGCTCTGCTCTGGGGGACCACCATCCATTGTGCTGAGTGCCTGCATGCAGGACGGCATACTCAGCTTTATGCATGAAATTTGCCAGATCCTCAAATGCTTTTGCTCATGAGCATATTTGAAAATCAGAGAAGGTGATGACCCTTTTAAAATAAAAATGGAATTGCTGGCAGGAAGAGAAGGTACAACTCTGTGTTCTCAACGTTTAAAGATGGTTATAAAATGTGTATTGGCTGTTTTTATAATTTATAGTGAAACTGCTGTTGCTTTTAATAAAATGAGACTTCCAGTCAGAATTTCATGATTATGAATGTGAGCATTTTGTTATACAGCTTGGATCTATCCTACAAATAACCATTTTCTAGCAGAATTCTGGGTATATACATAACTTAATGGGATTCTCTGTCAACATAATTCTTTCTCAAGTTGACTCTTGGTTGAATACTTCAAGTCCTTGAATGTGGCTCAAGAACTGAGTTAGTGGTAACTTTCAGGATTTTTAATTTAATTTTTCTTTATTCCTTAGACTTTTAAAACTTCCTGTAATTCATTATTAGATTTACCGTTTCAAGTGCTTATTTAAAAGGCACCTTAGCTGCAGAAGCAAATCAATATTTACAGTGCATTAGTGCCACAGAGAATTTGAAGCCTTGTGATTAGAGTTCATTGCTGTTTTATCCACTCTTCAAAGAAACCACAGACTTCAAACACTATCAGCCATCATCCTGGAATCAGTGACATTGCATCAGTCCCATGCGTACTTCATCTTGTGGTTTAATTATTAAGTTCCTTTTCTTTGATTTTCCTTTTAATATTTCAAAGTATATCCTCTTCAAATCTATAAATTCTATTCAAATTCTGTAAACTAGAGGATTGTAACTAACAACATCTTGGTTTAAAAAAAAATCTGTTCAATATATTTTTTTATGTTGTTGTTTTAATGGAGAGTATCAAACCCAAGTTAGAGCAGTGTCTCAGAACAGAACTGAAGAGAATGCAGGAGATTTAGTTTACAGCTTGTGGTTATCATAGTGTGAACAAGATTTAGTTCTTGGATTAAGACCTATTGGCCATTGCCAAGCAACACGCATTAGAGCCAGCTCTGTGTGCCCGTCCCATTCCAGTAATAAAAATAATAGTGCCATATGTTTAAATTTCTCAATCAGTTGGGAAATACATGGATGCAACACACACCCATTTTTGTCTTCTATAATTCACTTTATAACAACATTTGATTAGTAAAACAAATCACTTTTCCTAATGTATGGAACTATTTTCATAAGAAGAGACTAGAATAGATAATGTGTATCTTTGTATTCACAGAATATCAATTTTTTTTTAAAAAAAGATTTGATGATAAGTTCAGAAAATGCCTGAAAATATCTCAATAGCTCACCTTACTAAAATGAAATTGGGCATATTAAAGGTGGCTCATCTGTGAATGGATTTTGTAGAGAAACTTCTCATGTTAATGTTTTCTCCAGAGCGTATGAATATGTGGGAATTTCGTCACATAATTGACTACCTGTATTTTGAAGAGTCTCTGCTTACCATTGTGCAAACTGTCAGGTTTTCACTACAAAGCAAAAGCCAAGGCAGAGATAAGGGCTTGCTCCTCTCCAGAAATGCTGGCTTGATTTCCGGTTTCATCCTTTCTGTCTTTGTTGGCAATTTGGCTTCTCTTCTTACAGGAGTTCACCCAATCGAACTTTTGTTTTGTCAAGCAATTTGAGGAAGAAGTGTAAAAATACAAGAACATTTTGCTATCACCGTGCTTATATATAGACGTACAAGCATAAGGAGCAAGTGAGCTCATGTTTGAAAATTGTAATTCTGTTTTGGGGCGGGTAGCGAAGGCAAACATGATAATATGCACGGGCTGCTGCTTGGAACAAATATAGATTGGTATTTTTCTGAAGTGGCACTGCATACTACAGAGTCCCTTTTGACTCAGGCTGGTCTAATAAAGGACGGTGTGTGTTCGGGCTGTGCCGGCAGCACAGCACCGCTGGGAAGGGTCACTTCATCCTGCATGCTGGGGCTGCAGCTGAGCCACCTTTGTTCAGAGATCTCCTGAGGTTTGACAGGACACTGCTCATGGGTTTGCCGTTGACGAGGAAAGGAGAGGCTTTGCCTTCAGCTGCTTCATGAAACTTGAAGTAGTTGAAAACAAGGCGATCAAAGAAAAACCCTCTATTAGAGTCTATGAGTATATACTGGGAAATAAAATTCTTAGTAGACTTAACTCTGACCATTAATACTTTCCTGCATAATTAGTGGTCTTTCATGAAGTTTTCTTTTAATTAATTCTAGTTCCATTATACACTTACATTTATGTGTATAAATATGTGTATACATATTTATAAAAAGAAGTGTTTTATGTATTGGAAATTACCTTTCCTTATGAAAATTAAAAAAAAAAAAAAGAAATTGAAAAGAAAGATAAATAGTCTAACAGTTGTGGAGAGAAAAACATTAATTCTGTGTTATTCTTGTTTACCAGAATGAACGTGAAATAGATTGACTGTTTTGGTGTTTGGTCATGTAACACTTGTTTATATCGCAGCAGCAGGAGTCCTGGTGGATTAAAAAAACCTCACATGTTTTCATTGTGTGGCATGACTGACTGTATTTTGCAGTGTGTTCATAATACCCTGCAAAATAAGATTCTTTAATATTATTAAGTGTAACACTAATATGAAGATATTGTTAAGATTGAGATAAGTAATATAACAAACAACTCCTGTCACTGTGTTTTCCTGTTAGTATTACCAGACATGCACCCTCAGTTTCCTTGGGAACTGTTTTATCAGAGCATTAAAACCTAGTCCTGGTTTTTATTCTCAGCTGTTGCCCAGTGTGCCTTTCCCACTGACTCAAGTGCTAACGTGCCATTGCTTTCACTTTTTTCCTTTGCACTTTGCATTCAGGGTTCCCAGTGCAGCAGTAAAGAGAAATAAAACTGATAAATCACAGCCTCTCTGTTCTGATGCTGAGTGGGAGAGTATTAAGAGGTCACAAATTCAGGCAGTGAAACTTCTGTTTGGGCAAGGAGGGGATAGATGTGTGGGCATTTATTGTAGGATAATAAATGAAATTGGAAAAAATTAAGTTGTATTTCAAAATAAACTAACTCTAATGTGCCATCAAAGTTTCCAGAATGGATGTGACCTCTACATATATTAAGAAAACCTTATCTCTTTCCAATCAGTCTACCTGCCTGCTGCATCATTTTTTACTAATGAAATATTTTTCTCCTGTCAGTCATGCCAGCTGGAAGGCTAAGGGAATCAGGGTAAATCAGCACAGATCTTGTTTGAGCTGTCAGGAAGAGGCAAAGAAAGAATGCAGAGTAGAAAGCAGTCTCTTCCGTAAGTTTTGAGGAAGAAATGCAGGGTATATTTTAGAAGGCGAGGAGTCTGCCCTGGCTGGCCTGGTAGCATGTTGTGCTAGCAGTGCCCATGCTGCAGCCCTGGCAGTGGGGTGGGGGACACCTCATCCTAGTCCTCCCCTTACTTTGTCCCCAGGCTTTGGCTACTTGCTCTTTAAAATACCTGCGTGTCCCCTTAGCCTCCTGGTTGTTCTAGTTTTTGTTGCATCTTTTTATTTTGCACGACACCCAAGGGACAGGAGAGATGTAGTGTTTGTACTTGGAAAGGCACCGAGCTGTGCTGGGTTCAAAGAGTTTGGTTTTCCCTTCATGTTCTCCTTGTGCGGCCAAGCAGCAAGGCCATGGTTTTGAGGGAACAGACCTTGTCCTTGAGGAGCTATGCTGAGGTCAATAACTCCTCACTCTGTGAAACCACATTTGGTCGCAACTACCCTTCCAGAGCTTGAAAAAATATTTTTCCTTTGTCAGAGACATTTTAAATCTAGTCAGTGTTTATTTACTGTCTGTTTTATTCTTCAGATATGCCTCTCCACGTCCGACGTAGTAGTGACCCTGCACTGATCGGCCTCTCAACCTCTGTGAGTGACACAAATTTTTCTTCAGAAGAGCCTTCACGGAAAAACCCTACCAGGTGGTCCACAACAGCCGGCTTCCTCAAGCAGAACACCCCTGGAGTGCCCAGTGCTCATGAAAGAAAGGTATATTTCCTTCTCCCTCTTCATTAAATAAATGACCAATGTGCATGAATCTTGAATCGTTTTCTGCCCCTGGTTTAAACTTGTGTTTTCTGACCTTGTCCACCAAACCCCATCAGCAGCAGTGAAGTGTTTGAGTCACACGTGTCCTGCCCTTTGCAGACTCTTGGTGATGCCCGCAGCAGGGACTCTAAAACCTTGATTTTTGCCATTAGCTGTAGTTGAATCTCTGAGTGCTCATTATTCTCCAAAGTTTTTAATTTTCAACTTTTTCTTAATGCTAATTAGGCCATGTCTATAATGATTTTTACTGCTGTCTGTAGAAGGCCTAATGTCAGTGAATAATCTGCATGCCCACAGCTGGTCTGGTTTGTCTTGCTAACACAGCATTGCTAATTTGTACTTTCTGAGGCTCTAGTCAAGTAATACAAAACACAAATTGCAAATGATTTCTCTCCTTGATAACAGTCTTAAAACAGGGAAATGTAGAATGAGTAATTTTTCCTTCATTTTTCAATATGATTTCAGTATCTTTACATGAATTGCATTATTTGGTAGAGAAGCCAGCAAGAAGCTCTCTTCTCAGTGCAATATTTAAAAAATTGGAAGAACCGTGCCTTTTTGTACAGATCCCAACATTGCCCATAATTGTGATGGTAACTTGCAGGCAAACTCAAAAGGAAAAAATATATATTTTCTAATAGAAATGAGTAATTTTAAAAGAATGTTGCACTTTTGGTTGCCATTCTGACTACACAGCACCAAGTCCTCTTGGAAAATATGCAGCTTATTATACCTTTTATTTTTTGTCCCTTCAGTCTATTAATTCTGTGTAGTATAAATGCAAACTAAGTCTCAGCAGTCAGGATTCACACACCCCAAAGAAAGAAGTCTTTATACACTGATGATGAACCAAACTATTTTCAGTGGACTTCTGGTCACTTCAGAAGTATCTATAAAAGCTCAGTGCTCATAGGCATTGGGGTCCCCCTTCCTGCGGAGGTGTCACTTTAACATGGTATCATTAGGTTTCTGCTTGATCAGGATTTCAGGCAGGCAATAGTGTGTTTTCTGTCACTTGTACTGGTGTGGCACAGAAGTGTGTGCTGTTTTGTAAAAATGTGTTATAAACTATTCTAATTCAGAGAAGAAAAACAATAATCTAATCCATTTGAAGTATTAACATTTTCAGTTAATTTTTGTGAAATCATAATGAGATGACACTTCGTCACTCCACAAGCATTGATATGAAGGGCTATACATAGCATAATCAGATTTCTTTGAGTGTCTGAAGTTAGCAGAAATTGGAGAGAATTGAACAGCAGCTAATCTTTCACACTAGTCTTCTTGCATCATTAGTTGTTCAGCATGTACTTACTCTTGATTTTTGTGAAAATATTTCATGTCTATTGGAGCATGGTGACCGAACTGGAAAGGAATGCCTATGATCTCATGTAGTGATGGGAAGCAAGGCACCAGAGAACATTAAATCAAGAAGATTGGAAAGAATTAAAGTTGCATTAGTTAGTACAATAGATGCCGATGATTTCTTTTCTCTTTTTTGCACACACTCTATATTGATCATTTGAATAAGAGCAGATCACTATTTTTAATAGGTAAGATGCAGTAAACATCTGGAATTAAATAATTGCTTATGAAATGTGTGCTATGAATTAATCCTGAGTTCATTTATGCTAGACTGATCTTTTTCTGTTTTCTTGATTTCTTTGTGTGAGTCAAGATTTTGTAGCCAATTCTATTTCTTTTAGGAATGAGTATTAAGAATTCTCACTTCCTTTCCCAGTATTAGCAACAATTTCATTTGTATTATTATTCTAAATGGTGCATTTTTAAAGTTCCTGTCACCAATCTCTTACCAAAGTACTAACACTGAATTTTTACAAATGTATTTTTGTTATTTGAGCTCTAACAAGCCCTCAGTACTTTTCTTACATTAGGTTGTTTTCTTCAGCTACTCGGATAACAAAGAGATGGCTGTGCTTTGTTCCAGACTGTTTCATTGATTATAGATGACACAGACATTTTGAGAAAAGCAATGAGAACAATCTTAATTTTCTGCTCAGTGCATTGGGCTTGAGCACCCATATATCTTTTGTGAGTGGTTGGCACTATGTAATGTTTTCACTGCAGTTCTCTCTCTTGACAGCACAAGAACATATGTTCTTGGGCTGAGATTTGCAGCACAGTTGTAGATTAGCAACTTTGCCCCAGCAGTATCTTGCAGAAACATGAAAAGGGTTTCTGGGAGAGTTGCCAAAAGCTTCATCCACCTACTGACTCTAAGAAGTGACATTACTTTCAGCCCGTCACCTCTAAAGAGAAATAATTGACAGGTAGAAACCCTGTCCAATTTTTGGAGGAATTAGCACAGGGGAAGCTGCATGTATCTGGCAGAAGGGATTTATTTCTTGGGGACAAGAGAGAGAGGACTCCTTATTGGTGTTTGTTTCATTTTGGGTATGAAGAATTTGGAATAGCAGGAAAACGGGCAGCTGCCCAAGCTGAGATGAAATGAAGGGGTGAGAGTGCTGCCATGCACAGGAGGCTGTGAGGAGCCAGGACATATGCCTGTAGTTCTGGGCAAACAGAAAGGGAAAAGGGTGCTGAGGAAGAGCGAAAATAAGGGCTGTTTGAAGGATCCTACTGACGAAACTGTGGTGCTGCCTGTAGTTACTGGGATAAATGAAGGGAGACATCAGGATCTCCTGTGTCCTTTAGGGAAGAAGGCAATGACCAGAGAGAGACAGAATTTGGTTTGAGGGGACCTGAGTTGGTCCTGCAAAGACTTGGATGTGTGTTGAACTTGAGATGCATTTCTGCTATAATAAGTAGGATGTTGATATGAAATCTCTGCCCTAAACTGGGCGTGCATTCTCATCCGTTTTTCAAATCATCTCGTTGTAAAGAAACATTTATTATCAGGATATCATAATACACTCTGTATCCTTAAAACTGGAATCTCACATAATTTCTACTTTCTGTGTTTTTCACTGGAAATCAAGTGGTTTTTGCCCCAAAGTACTCATTTATTTGCAGAATTATTGATTATTTACAAATTATTGTAGTGTTAACTGTACTTAGCTTGGTAATTCCTGACCTCATCCTTCCCATTAATGGTTTCAACCAAATGTCTTCCCATCTGTGAAAGTATTCACAAAATTGGCTCATGATCACCTCCAGTAGGTAAATTTGCTTCTTGGGATTTATTTTTTTAAATTGAATATTAAGATCATTTTCAGATACTTTTTTGTGTGTGAGACATATCTGTATTACTTAGTGACTCATAGCTTGACTTAATCCTGTCTCTTGCTTCCTTGAGCCATTCTAATGAAAAAAGAAGAAATCTCTTAGCAGAAATCTCTTCTCAGAGGCCTGAAGTAATACCTGATTTGCAAGCTGTAATTTTGTTTGAATTATATTGAACTGTACAGGTGAACAGATTGTACACAGCTGAAGCATATCATGTGCTTTTTTCCACCGCAGTAAAATCTTTTTTGATATTGTTGTTTTCTGCATAACTTTTGATTTGAATCTCATTCTTAATAATTCAGTACTAAAGCTGATTGGCTTAACTAGCTGTCCTTAATAGATGGGAGCTTCATTAATGAAAATCATGTCTTTCCCCTTAGATGTGTGTGTTACATTGCATCTTATAATGACTGTGAATTAATTATCCAATATATTTTCAGTGTGGTTTTTTAAATTTACATCTCCATTTGTGGTGAGGAATGGCTTATCACTACAAATTAGTTACCTTCTTTGATCCTGCTTCTGTGAAAGGCTGGAGGCTTATCTAGTTAACCTGCCTTGCTTAATGCAGGGATACGCTGTGGATAACCAGCTTACGACAATCTTCCCACTGTGACTTTCCTGATTTTGATTCATATGTTGCCCTGTCAGAGATAACAACACTGGTACAGCAGAAAGAATTGAAAATGTAGGTTAAAAAGGAGAGCTCAAGAGAGAGAAAAATGTTTGTGCATGGGCTTCTGTGCCTCTGGCTCTTGAGCTCACCCACCTGCAGCAAAGCAAATGGCACACAACGTGCTCTGTGGGGTGCATCAGCAACAGCAAGCACGTAACTCAGTGTACTTGGCACATCATTTTGTAATTGCTTTCTTCCTTCCCTTTTGGTCTTTGCTGTTTAGTCAGCAGCCAAATTTTTTGCTTATTTGTTGTTAAATGTGTTTGTCCGTGTATGAATTTTGAGGTGGAATATCGCTGTACCTTGTAGGAATAATAATTTTTTATGGGACATGCTTTCTTCCTACTTGGAAACCTAATTTGTTTGGGCTTTATAAACTGCAGAGAAAGAATTTGAAACTTCATATGAGCGATCTAAGTCTCATCTAGTGTCAATTACCTGCAAAGCCTTGTGTTTCTCACTTCTCCTCTTCCAGGTAGTTTTGCTGTTCCCATGGGTTGAGGCTGATGAGTACAAATTTTCAGATTGCTGGGTTGCAGGGTTTTACATTTATGTGAAAGATGCAATGCTTTCTAATCCTCTTTGTAAACAGAATTTAAAAATATTTGTGTAGTGAGATGTGTTTAGATAAGAGAAAAGCACGCATACATTTTTTGAAAAGCTTCACCAATGATGGTATTTTAGTTTCAAATCAAATTTAAAGTGAAAACTAGTTTCATTTAGCTTTGAGTCCTTTTAAACACAGCTTACTGAAGTTTGCTTTGTCACTGTCACCAAAGACATGGTATTTTAGTAGAATTTATGTATAATTCAGAGGATTGAAGAGCCCTGTATTAGAATTGTGTGTTGGTGCCATTTTATAGCCAGGAATTCTGAATGCCAAAGTGTAAATCTGTTAAGCTGACTAGGGAGGACTGTGGACTTAGACTGAGCATCATTCTGGGAGCAAGAGACCAAAGTGTTGCTGATGTTTCTTGGGAACCACCAAGGAGAAGTTCAGGATATGTGCAAAAAGCTTGGTATCCCTGTCATGATAGGTTTTAAACTCCCACATGATGAATACAGCTTCCTGCTTTTAACATAAAAATGAAGTGTTTTAGACAGAAGTTCTGAGGGATTCAATAGGCATGAGTATTTCTGGATCCAGGTATATTTGAGCAGGGATTTTCTCTTTTCAGTGAGACAGTCATGATTTTTGTCATTTCAGACGTGATTTTGCCTAGACTGAGAGGGAGAATGAGTGTGGGTTATCCACAGGTGATGAAATAAAGTGTTTTAATATGTAAAATGTTATAGGAGAGAGATTAATGGAAACTCACGAAAACAAAAGTTGCATGCAACAGTTTTCTTCCTTTGTGATAGTAACTTATTGCTGGCAGCTTGTAACATGATGATTAAATAGTTTAGAGGAATTGTACCCAAAGAGAGTTCAATGTAAAATCAACACAGTATGTGTTGTTTTTGTTCTGGGTAGTGTGTAAAATTCATGACTTTCACAGACTCTCAGAACAGCTGAAGTTGAAAGGTATCTCTGGAGATTGTCTAGTCCAGTATGCCTGGTCAAAGCAGGGGCAGCTAGAGCAGGTTACTCAGGTCTGGGTCCAGTCAGGTTTTGAGTATATACATCTCCAGGGATGGAGCCTGCACAACCTTTCTGGGCAAGCGCTTCCAGTGGTCGATCATTCTCAGAATCAGGGAGTTGTTTTCTTATGTTTTGCTGGAATAACTTGTATTTCTTTATGTGCCCTTTGCCTCAGGTGCTTTCATGAATACTGTAAAGAATTGTCTGACTTTCTTTAGCAGAGCGGCAGTATATTTAATAACTCTATGAAAGAGCTCAAAATTCCTGACTTTCAAAATGTGAAAACAAGTACAATATTTCTTATCATCACCAGCAGGTTGGGAATAAGAGACACGAAGTGAGAAATCCTTGCCTAGTGCACAGAGGACACAGCCAGTGTACATCATTTGATGCTATGCTGGTCTGTTTGCTGAGGACTGTGTACATGGACAGGACTCAGCTGTTGGCATCCTAAAGCCAGTCACGACTACATGTGTTAAGCAGGGAAAAAGCCAACAACAAAAACAATAGATCCGAAGTGAAGGTGTCATTTTCTCCATCTCCTTTGGTTTTTTTACCTCTTTTTGCTCCAAGTCATCCATTTGTGGATGCCCACCTGTTAAATCTTCTCTCATTCCCCCTAAAGAGAGAAATTATCGTGCAAGAAATGGGAGCTGGGGAGTTTTTTCCACTTCTCAGGCTGAGCAAGTCTGTTAAACACACTGCTGTTGTTCTCCATCAGTAATGCAGGAAGAATGTGTGTTTTTGTCCCAGTGCTGTGCTGTGCCATGTCTCACTCTGAGCGATGGGTGAGCCATGCCTGGGTGAGCAATGTCTGGTCCATGTGTGAGGGGACACAGTGCTGCATCATGAGCTGGGAGTGCCAAGGAGGGCCTGGATGAGCGAGTCTCTTACCTGTGATAAAGGAGTGGTGGAATGGGCACAGGTTGTTTGTCTTTTCACTTGAGTGAATGCAGTGTACAGCACTTCTCTGAGTGCCAGTGAAAGCTACCCTGAAAACAGAAAGCTCTCAAGTACATGGTGCAGGATAATTGAAGGCTTTTCCTCTGCTGTTCTTCTGTGTGAATGTGTACTTTGTAAATTCCCATGTTTAAGTGTTCATCTCTATTTGTTCTAATTTTTATGTTTTTGCAGCTCTCCCTGGCTTTGAGGGGGAAAGACTGGGCCTGAAAGAGTAGGTTGATAAAAGATTAAGTTTAAAAAAAACCCAAAACAGTTAGATGTTCAGGTTTAGTGGATTTTTTTATTTCCAAAGGTTAGAGGCACATATATATTTCTTGGTAATATTTGGATCTGGGTTTTGATCTGCTTTCATCTATTTAGTTGTAACCTACAACCATGCAACCATATAGACTTGTGGTTCAAGAGCTTTTGCAGATTAAAATATTTGTCTGTCTTGCTTTCTGTTTATCAAGGTTGTGTGTTGGTGCAAAGCACGTTTGGATTTTGGCTGCATGTGTAGCTAGCAAGAAGACGAGGTTTCCAGTACAATTCAGGTTGCAGACTGTGCTTCCCAAGTGTTCAGACAAGAACCTGCACATTTTAAACAGTGAATATTGCAGCTTTATTTTTCTAAATTTGTTGCGTTTTAAAATTCATTTATCTCATCTCGCAATGAGTAAAGACAAGACAACCAAGTACTGTCAGAATAAAATTCATTCATATGTGGAACTAATCAGTGCAAAGGAGTAGTAAGGCTGGGGAGGAGATGTTATGCTTTAGTGGGGAAAATCAGCTCCAGTAAATACAGGAATTCCTAGTCACCTTCTGGGCTTACTTCTGAGTAATTTCAAGGCTGAAACAGAGGTCACTTAGCCTGGTTTTGTTTCACAGCCTGACAGGGGATGATCATTGTGTGCCACCATCCAGTTTCATTGTCTCTTATAAACTAGCTCTTTAGCTCTTGTACACAGATGTCCAGCTTAAGAGCATTGCCTGCTGAGCATGTGCAGTAAATGAGATGTGGGCAAAAGCTAAAACCATGATAAAGATGAAGAAAGATGGGAAGCTGTCCAATGTGAGGAAGGCCAGTGAGACTGCAAGGAGCTGAGGGCATTGGTGCTGCTGTAAACTCAGATTAAAGAGAAAGACTGCCACAAGCCCCTGGCCTGGTTCCTCTCTGAGCCTTTCCCCACAGACTCCAGGAGGAGTTCTGGCCAAGGTCTGAAATGAATTGGCAGGTTGGATGCTTTGCTGTGAGCCCTGTGGAGTTCCTGGTCCATATCATTGCATACAGAGGAAGGCAGTGGTGTGGGTGGCAGTGGGGAATTGTGGCTGGCTGGGTGTGTGCCAAGGTACCATGGGTTTGGGGCATTGCCTTCGTGCTCTGACCTTAAACACCTGCTCTGCTCCATGCTGGCCAGTGTAATGAAGAAAGAGAGGAAAACCAGTTGCATTAGTCAGAGAAGACAGACTGGTTACCTCATACCCCAGCCTCCTTTCTTTGTTTCAGAACATCAGATGCAAGTTTCTGAACATACAGACAGCCACTTGCAGTGTTTTAATGGTATGGCCAACTAAAAGCATCTACTCAACACTTAAAAGGCTACTGCTGGTAGTTTATAAGATATTCTTCATTTCAAGATCTAAATATAAGCTCCTTATGAAGTTTCCTATACCCCCTTGTTTCATGTTTCTGTTAGCTTCTCAAATATATTTAATATTGGCATTCTATTTGTTAAATCCTGTTTTCAGAGCCTACTTTGAAATTAATTCATTAGCAGCTTTTTTTTCCTAATTTCTGGGCTCTTCCAAGGAATCAAGAGAATCATATCAACACTTAAACAAACAACTTTACAAATTATATTTTCTCTAAATCCAAATTGGCATAAAACATTGTATAAATTTGGGTAAAAAGCAAATATCTGGTGAAAATAGCAAGACTGTGCATAATTATATTATTGCATTTAAACAGATACCCATATAGATTCATATATAGGTGGATATACATAAAAACTCTTTAGATGTCTTTAAAGTGGCACAGCAAAAGAGAATATTTCACTTTAATGAAAAATAGTAGAAGGGGAAATGGTTTTCTAAGTATAATGTGTAGAGGAATCAGAACTATAGCTTCATAACACTTTAACTTAACTGGTTCATTTATTTTTCTCTAAAATGGAGCTGTGGAAAGCCATGTCTTTTTAGTTAAGCTTACAGAAATAAAATACAGTTTTTGAATTATAATTACTGAATATAAACTGCTGTATATTATTTGAGTTGTTTTGCGTTATGCCTTGTGGGGGTATATTAGGAGATTAATAAGTAAAGAGTGAATTGAAGAAGCAGCTTCTTTCCTGTCCCTCCATCTGAGAAATAACAGCATACACTGTTTGGAAACTTCTGGCTTTGCATGTGTACATGCAGAGATCATGACATTTTTCATTTTTGTGTTGTAAACAAGAGAGATCAACAGAATGTTTTGGATAGGCAGTATCATGTTTTTTACTTTACTCTTAATTTAGCCCATATTCTTTGACACTAAATGTTTACATATAACACCACTCGCACAGAAAACTGTCTGTTCATCATGGCCCGCAGTTGTTGCTTTTTTTTAAGGTCAAGCCTTGCTTGTCAGTCGAAGGATAACATGGAATATATAAATTGGAATAAAACAATTCTGGAAATTTCTGAGTGTAAGGTGATAGAACTTAAGCAGAACACTGGCTTTTCAATTCCTTTATTCCTTGTTGGCATCTAATGAGCTCTTCTAGGAGCAAAATACATGAATTCCTTTCACGGAGCTGTACAGAGGGTCTTTTCTGAGACAAGTCTTTCTGAAAATATCCAAATAAATGTAGAGTGGTCATTCTCCTCATCTATTTTCACCATAACTAGGGCATGCAAGTTCTTTGTTAGACTATTATATTTGTATCTTCTGCAAATCAGTTTTTACCAGTTGGAAGTGACCTGTGTTCTGGGTCAGAGCTGATAGGAGGCATGAAGCTGTGGTAATTCTTTAATGTGGGAGCCCTCTTTTACTTTACTCCTTGGCGAATGGCCTGAGATCAAAGGTTCCTGATACTGGGTGACTGTAACTCATTCCTTCTTCTATACACTAAATGGCTGGGCTGTATCTGGATTCTTGCAGCTTCTGGGGTCATGTTCTTCAGTATACATCAGAAAAAGAGCAGCTTTGGAAAACTGAAACTACTTAAAGTGAAAAGAAGCTCACCCAAGCAGTAGTGTCAGTTTCTTAAAATATATGGATCCTCTAGGAAGTGACTGTTTGGGAGAAATTGTTGTTAAAAGATGCTATGTTAATAGAGAGAGAATAGTTCCAAATCTGACATCTATGTAAGTAGGGTTTGTTTTTTTAATGGAAAATGGAATTTCTGTTCATGCAATGCATCTCTTAGGTTAATTAATTTTATGTATGTAATGTATTTTCCACATAAAATAGACATTATTTGTGCAGCCTTCTTTGGTTTTGTTGTTGGTGGTGGTTTTTTTTTTTTTTTAGAAATAGGGATCCATTTGGTTTTATCCCATATTTATTTGTCTAAAATCCAGTTAAAAAGCAACCACAAAACCTTGACCAAAAAAAACCCTCCAGAAATCTGTTTGCTAGACCATCGGACAGCATGGAAAATGGGTCTATATTATTGCATTTATAAACATGTTTTTATCAGACAGTTACTTACATAAACTATGTGAATGTTTTGGTAATTACATCTTTTAGCATCCTGTTTGAGACTGACACCAAATTTTTCAGGGTCTAACATGGTCATAGTGGAGCATTAAAAGAAAGAAGAACAACCTTTATTGCCTTTATAGTGATTCAACAATTGCCTTTATAGACCTGAATTTCCTCAAAGTCTTTCAGGTGAAATTATAACCTCAAAAGACTAAACAAAGTCTCATCTCTCATCACAAATCCTATCCCAGTCTGGGGCCATCACAAGGAACTAAACCCAGACAAACAAGCAGCCTTTTCCTAAGTGCATAGGATACAAGGAAAAAGACTGGATAGCAAAATGATTAATGCCAAAATGATCTCTCTTAGTGACTGTCCTAAAGGAGACATAGGCTATTTGCTGTAGAAATAATTAAAGTGCAAACTTGGTTTGCATTTTCGAATCGTCTTTGAGAATTACTTTGAAGAGGTCTTCAATCTACTTTGCCCCTGTTGTACTGCTGTGTAGTGTAGTTTTTTTTTTTAAATAAACAACCAAAATTTGCCACACTTTAGCCACTCAGGAGGAGCAACAAAGGAAAAACCCAGTTTCTGCATTATTTGGAAAGTGGCAAATGAGTTAGCAGACATAGAACTGTCACCATACTGTGTGGAGAATGTTCTGGTTGGGTTGTGATGCTGGGAGTCTGCAGGGGTACAACTGCAGCTTAAAGTCACAAGTGAGTTTATGCACTGACAACTAGTAATTGAAGTACACAGATCATTCTAATGCATCATTTCATCTGCAAGCTGCAGAGTCTTTGATGAGGCTCATGTTATATATTACAAATCATCTGAAATTAAAAGTGTAGCAAAATTGCTTCATTTTTCCTGTCCCCTTTCACCCAGTCCTCCAGCAAAGCCCCACAGGGACACCATGCTGAACTAAATCTTAAAGTGTTAGATTATGTGTCCTCATTAAAATGACTCCAAAATGCTGCAGTTAAGTGTAGTGGTGGTATTATGACTTGGCAGTTTTAGTATTATATTGATCAATTTCTATTTCAAACATGATAAAGCTGACATGGCCCATGGTCCCTAAAGATGTTTGGGAAAGAAACTTCTTTTTTAAAAAATTAGGACATTTAATTATAACTGATTATGCATGTCAGCCATGGTCCCAGGAGGGCTTACAGCTGCATTTCCAGAAGAAATGAGAATTCCCTGTGTGACCCTGATGGCTTCTGTACCATGAAATCTTCTCTTTTGTGGTACTGTAGATAAAAGTGGCACACATCTTATTCAGCCGGATGTTGGGAGCATCTGTGCTAAAGCTAGATCATGCTGAAGACAAGTACAGCTTTCTGGATTAGCAATTGAATATTTTACACAAAAAT
>VYZT01061350.1:6226-28711 GCA_013400735.1 Pomatostomus ruficeps
AGCCTGTGCACCCCTGCAGCCTGTACACCCCTGCAGCCTGTCCCTCCCTGCAGCCTGTGCACCCCTGTTCCTCCCTGCAGCCTGTGCACCCTTGCATCTCTGCAGCCTGTCCCTCCCTGCAGCCTGTACATCCCTGCAGCCTGTCCCTCCCTGCAGCCTGTGCACCCCTGCAGCCTGTGCACCACTTCATCCCTGCAGCCTGTGCACCCCTGCAGCCTGAGCCTCCTTGCAGCCTGTGCACCCCTGTCCCTCCCTGCAGCCTGTGCACCCCTGCATCTCTGCAGCCTGTCCCTCCCTGCAGCCTGTCCCTCCCTGCAATGCTCCGGGACGCTGCAGGGTCAGCTGAAGGTGCGCTCATGGCAGCAGTGCCGGCCCCGGGACCTCTCCCCCGGCAGGTGACACCGCAGTGACACCGAGTGCCAGTGCTGCAGCTCAGCTGCTTTGCTCCCCTCGCCCCCAGGTCCCCGCCAGGATCCTGACGCTGATGAGCACGCTGGTTCCTCTGAACAGGCCTCTGAGCTACAGCAGGAGCCCCAAGCAGCAGACACACCCCAAGAGCCTCCGGAGCCACCCCTTTTCGTCTGAGGAGTGAGTGCAGCCAGGGCTGCTGCTCTCTTTGCTCCAGGCTGCAGCTCACGGCTCTCCTGCAGCACCCAGCACTGCGGCAGTGCAGCCTCCTGCCCCCCACAAATGCTGCAATGACACCTGTGGTGAGTTTGTAACCTCAGAGACAATAATTTACTGGGGGTCACAGAGAAACAGACACGCACTATGGTACAGACATTAGGAAACAGTAATTTACATGGGCTGTAATCAGTTTATAAATAAGGGGTGTGCAAGCACCTGCACGGCCAGGTCAGAGCGCTGGCAAAGCTATGTGGTAGCACTGGGTTCTGCAGATTTCAAGGGGTGGTATCTACAGATTTAAAGCTGCCTGGATGCCACTCTGTTCCGTGTTACATTAAAGTAGTGAAATAGCCTCATGAGCTACAGCTCTACTGAACCAAGTTCAGCCTCCATTTATATAAAATTCATTAGTGCAATCAAAAGCAGAATCTGTCCCTTAAGCTTTTTTAAATTAAAAACTGAATTTAGAGCCTAAGGCCTAAGCTTGGTTTGATAGAAAATGCTTGTACCAGGTAGTCTCAGGCTGAAGCCCAATATCGGCTGCGTGATCCGGAGTAAGTAACCTACAGAAGAATGATCGACACCCTTGCAGAAATTCAAACCAGAGCTGCTTGAAAATCTTCAGATGTCCCTTCAGAAATCTGATTTTAACGTCAGCATCTGCTGTCTTCAAGCTCCAAGAACTTTATACATTCCAAAGCAGTGTCTTCAATGGATTTTGAGGAGCCGGTGAGATTTGCAGCTAAGTAGGGCATAACTCCTGATGTCACTTGATTGAAGTAACACACCTGTTTGAACAGAAGTAAATGAAACAAAAAAGCCTGTGGATTGCAAGTTAATCCATTTTTTTTGCAGAGCCTGGCTGAGTATCACAGTTTTTATGGATGTGAATAGAACCACACAGTGCTTCTGAAACTGAAGGCAATAATTTGCAAAAAGCATGCCTTTTTTACAGCACTGCAGTGATCCGGGTGTCCTCACTGCTCTCAGATCCTCCAGCATCTGCAGGTAAATGTGCAGAGCAGTGCAGCAAGAAACACTGTGCATAACATGTTAAATGTGTGCTTTGTGAACAAAGCTGCTGCCTGAAAAAAAGGAATTGCAGCCACTGAGAGCTCCTCAAAGTTTTCAGAAATGCGTTGTCTTAAATGGGGAAGTTTTAGCCTTCCCATGGAAAAGGAGATTGGCATGGGTCCAGAGATGGGATTCAGACTGTGCGATTCCTGACATGTTCAAGTGAGGGAATTAATTTGAACTAATTCCTTGGCCTTTGTAGTTAGAGAAGAGAGAGACACCATCAGAGACCAGTGCAATGCACACCCTCTGGAGGTGTATTTGAGGATTCAGGGAATGAGTCTGGAGGGGCAGGGCAGCCCCCAGTGCTTTGTTCACACCTCATTTCTAACAGACTGGCCAAAGCTGGGCAAGACAGGCTCCACACGCCCAAGCTGAACTCTGCTTTGGGAGGGATTTTGCTGTTCCCTTTGCAGACCGTCAGCTCAGGTGAGGTGACAGACCCAGGGCTGGGGACACAGCTGCGTGCAGGACTCACGGTGCAGGAGCTGCTGCCGCTGCTGTGGATCTGGAACCCGGCACAGAGGATTTCACTCCTGCAGAACTCCGGCCTCGGGGGCTCCGTCCTGAGGGTCACCGACCTCACAGCCACCGTGTAGGGCTCCCTGCAGGGCAAGGCGAGCATCACACCCTTCCTCTTGTTAAAAACATGCGTGGAAGTGACCACGACACCTCATTTCCACAGGAGGGCAAAGAAGCTCTGGTGTGTTCAGTGATCCTGGTCCAAAGCCCAGGCGCTGCTGGGTCTCCTCCAGGCTTTTCCAGCCCAGGAGACCTCTGTGCCAGCCGAAGAACAATGCCCCACATACAACACCTCCTTTTCTTTTTAATTCACCCTGCTCTCTTCAGCAGAATCAGGGAACAGCCCTTACCCAGAGGCTTCACAGTGTGGCCCCCACAAAGGTATCCAAACTCCCCCAATCCCTCATGGGGAGGAAAGCAAGCACAGTACAGAATACTGCCTTTGCTGTTAACTTGGAGAGTTACTGAATGTGAGAGAAGAAACAGATTAAAGAAGGGAAAGGTACACCAAATAGTCCCAATTGCCCGTGTTTTACTACGTAAGAACAAAAGGAAAGCTAATAAAAAATAATAGTATATTAAAAAGCAGTGTGTGTTAAACTGAGGAAGGGACTTGGCAGAATGTACAGATACAATAAATGTGGTTCAAGCATTTCCCTGACTGAGTAAAACCTCTGTGATTACACTGAATGGAAGTACAAACTCACCTCACACAAACCAGAAGACAAACTCCCAGCTAGGTGCTTCAGCCCACTGACAGGCCCTCTGGGACATGTTTTTTCCCCCAATTTTCCCATTTGAAATTCTGGCCTAATTGCCCTTTGTCCTTTTTTTATACCCTTTTATACATTTTATACCTTTTATACCCTTTTCCTTTCCTGTACCCCTTACCCTTATACCCTTAGTAATGCAGATTTCTCATTTTGTAGTTTGATATTTAGTTTAGTTTGGGGGTTCTCTGAGGGGGGAAGAGAAAACATCTCTACTATCTCAAAACTACAGGCTCCAACCTTGAAGAGTCTGGATTCTGGAATATGTTTTTGAGCTGGGCTGTAGTTTCATTTAGGGGGGGAATAGGGGGATAGTTACCTCACTTGTTAAGTTACTCATTGGGGGATTTTAGGTAGATGTGCTAATTTGTAAAGTCCATAAAAGTTGTATACGGGGGTACAGCCTGGGGCTCCAACGGAGGTGTACACCAGGATCTTATTAAACCAAGGTAATACCCTTTTCCTGTACTGCTGTGTCTGCTTCTTACTTTTACCAGCAATTAAGGCATCACTACAAATCTGTGACGATCTGGATTTATTTCAATGCACCTCCACGCTGCAGAGCAACTCTGATTGTACAAACCCAGGCATCAACACAGGAGTCTCACGCCTTGAGAAGAAAACCCCATCTCTGCCACCCAGTGAGAGATGGAGGTCACGGGAGCCCAGGGTGGCTGAAGTCAGAGCCAGACTCACTGTGGCCTGCAGGGCTGCCTCTGCGACACGAGGATCACGAAGTCTCTGGGTTTGTGGCCCGTCGTGGGGGGTGCTGTGACGTGATAGATCTTCTCCTCCTCACTCACGTCCTGCAGGACCCTGCACGTCCTGCAAGCACAGGTGACACCCACGTCAGGCCCTGGGCTGTGCCACAGCACCTCCTCCAGCAAGCAGGACACGTGAAAACGCCCTCCATCCCATGTTCCGGCATCAAGACATCACCAACACCACCTCATCAACAGTATTTCTTTAGATTTCATTTGTTACAAGCTGTCAGTTCTGCAGAGATTATAAATTTTCAAATGTCCCTAGGATTCCACTTCCACCCTCTGGTAAAAATCTTTCAGGATGGAATTACTAACTGAAAATGCTCCGCTAAATCAAATCAGTATCATTTCAATTCAACTGTCTATATTCTACACCGTAAAAGGTAAATAAAAACCTTAAGCACCTTTTACAGCCATTCCAAAACCTGTTTCCAAACAGGTGGACTTCAAAACGTGTTATTTTTCTGAAAATACGCATTTTGAAGAACCTTATTTCTTGATTTCTCACTTTGACTGTACAATGAAGATGAGCATCAGTGTCCCAAACAGCACAAGCATGAAGCAATATAGGTTTCCCTTAATTTTTAAAGTTAGCATGCACAATATATCCACCTCAGTTATTACTTTTTAACTTTTTACT
Organism: Pomatostomus ruficeps; assembly: GCA_013400735.1. Taxonomy (NCBI): domain Eukaryota; kingdom Metazoa; phylum Chordata; class Aves; order Passeriformes; family Timaliidae; genus Pomatostomus; species Pomatostomus ruficeps. Next base: position 10,624 of record VYZT01061350.1, read on the forward strand.
CATTTTGGGTTTCTGTCACTTTTAATGTACACATGTCTAGGATTGGAACTGTGCTCATTTTAGAAAAAGATGACCTCTGTCCCATCCCTCTCTTTTGACAGAGCACTCTGTATTTTGGAACTGGACTAAGCACAAACCAGATCTTAATTCTGTGGTAAAAACCCCAAATCCATACTTTGCCTAATGACCGTCTGATGTCAAATCCTTACAAACACTTTCTTCCCAGCGGGGCAGCAGAGTGCCAGCATAGCAGAAGAGTCTGTGTCAGGACAGGTGAGTGGCCAGGGGCTCAGGGGCTCACAGTGAAACATGAAGTTTGAAAACTTGATGAAAAAAAGCAGAGTTTAAGTAGTAAAGCGCTAGGATTTTAGTAAAAGCTAAGTAAAGCAAGAATTGCAGCTGAATTTCAGTAACTGAGAAAATGATTAGCTAAAGATTAATTATCTGAGTTATGCTGTTTGTTCAGCTGCACTGATGATCAGTAGACCCCAAGAGATTTGAACAATAAATAATTCTTCAAGTAAAATTCCTGTTCTTAGAGGGCGAAGGGAAAGAACTGGAGAATTTCCCAGAGATATCATTTATTATCCTGACCTAGGAAAGCAGACAGGTCAAAGTGAGGTAGAAGAGTTACTTCATCTCTCACACCCCCTTCTCAAAACCATAAGCCCACTGACCCATTTAAAAGGAGTTCAGAGCGCATGCTTAATTAGTTTTCAGCTAATTACCATACGGAGCAGGGAATGGGAGGTGGCAATGATACGAATATGCATTTGTATTGAATCTTTTGTGGATAAATAGACCTTGTAATGCTTTGTGACTTTGCCCTGCGTATTTGGAAGTGATTCCACGCAGCGCCCAGGTGTAATTAATTAACAAAAAAGCACACACTTTCTAATTTCATTGTTAGAGAGTCTTGTCCATCTCAGTTGGGTATCGATACCAGATCTGTACCCATATTTTAGTAAATCAACAGGAAGTGTCTAGGTCAGTCTGTGTCAGGACAGGTGGGTGGCCAGGGGCTCAGGGGCTCACAGGAAGTGTCTGTCCCAGCGCGGGCGGAGCCTGAAGTCGGACAAGAGCGAGAAGGCGATGTCGGATGGGACCTTCACCTGCATCTCCACCCTGAGCGCCAGCGCAGCGCCCTCCTCGTGGGTCCAGATTCTTACCTGAAGGAAAAGGCCAGGATGTATTAAAAGCAGAGAATGATTACTATGAATGTTTAGATGCATAAATGGGACACGTTTAGGACTCCAGCAGATTTTCTCTGGAGTTCCTGTGAAATTCCAGATGCCTTTGACCAGGAAAAGGAGCCACGCCTTGGCCTAGGCCCTCTGCCCACAGAGCAACCCAGCTCTTCCCTTTCCCAAAGACCCTTCTTTTTCTCCCTTACTCTCCTCTGTGAAGCAGAGCACCCAGAACTAACGATATATCAAATAACTAGTTAAAAGCAGAGTTTTGTATCTCTTGTGCCACACTTAGACTATCTTGTCTTGATCGTTTTGGGTCCATTTCTAGCCATAGGCCTCAATCCCAACACTGAGAATTCAAAAGGGGTAAACTGTACATAACAACGCACGCAAAAAAGAAGGGTTTGGCACCTCCCATGAACCCCATGCAATGGAAGAAGATGGCTAGAACAGAATGCTTAGGATTAGAGGATTTTACTCCCAAATTCATGTGCTTTATTGCTTCTCAAATCCTGCAAAGTTTAACAGATTTTCATTTCTAAGTGATACCAAATTCGTAAGGTTCATTGTCGCCATTGAAGTTTTGTTGGAGTCTTTTTGCTGTATCAAAAATGAACAATCTTTTGGATACGCTGTATTTGTGCAACACCACAGATTTTGTGTTTTTCTGGATTTTCCTGTCTTGGAAGAGGAAATAAACCCCAACACAATCCAGCAAGCACCTTGCTGAAGTAAAGTTTGGTGTAAACCTAAAGGCTTAAGAGCTTTACAAACCATCTGCAGGAGGTCTGCATCGATATTCCTGTGAGGAACAGAACAGAAGTCGTGTTCTAGGAGTCTTCTAGACTTGAGAAATCACAAAACAAAGCAGGAGGTGCAGCTGGTGATACACCTCTCTGCTAAGGGAACATTGGCAAGGCTGGATTATCTCTATGGGGTTATAAATCCTGTGGGTTTGTGTCACAGACATCACAGTGCCATTTCTTACCTTCAGAAACTGTCAAATTGGGCTCATTCCAGTTCCAGGGAAATGGGAACAAATCCTCTGAAGTTTAAAGTCATTCCCCCTTGTGCTGTCCCTCTCCAGACTCCTTGTAAGCCCTCTTTAGGTACCGGGAGGTGCTTCAAGGTCTCCCCAAACCCTTCTCCTCCCCAGGATGAACAACCCCAGTTCTCTGCCTGTCTCCACAAGCTGGTTCAAGCTTGCTTTTCCCAGCACCAGTGCTGTCCGTGGCTTATTTGGCACAGCACTGGAACAACCTGCACATGGCACTGGCAGCTTTGCCATCACTGGAATTCCTCGTGATTTGTATCTCCTCTTAGTCAAGTTCTGCATTGTCTACATGCAAGAGTCACTCACCAATGTTTCACAGCCTGTGACACACAGGAGTGTTGTTTAGAGTTTTGCAGTTTTTCAATGTTTCTCTTTGCTGTAGTACTTTCTCACGCATGCTGTTGTAAACATGGCCATGGTTTTGCTAACTGTCCTTGTTGTTTTCATTCCATTCTCCTAGGCGGAGACATGTGATGGATTTGTCTTTGACCAGTGTGATTAAGAGGTGGTAATTTCTACCACAGTGATTTCTAAGAACATATAAATAAAGGTCAGAGGGTTCTGCTCTCTCTTTTAGCTCTCTCTTGGCTCTCTTGGCTCTTTCATTGCTCCTTGGCCTAGTTGACTGCGCGTGTTTTCTTTGTGTCCAAACAGTGCGACACAGGAGGTCAGACTAAAATACTTCAAAAGTCTTTTCTTGCCCCAAAACACCTCTGGATCGACGTGGTCTTGAAGTGAACTGCCGGTCACCACCCACATTTCAGAAACCCAGCCTTGGCAGATGCCTGATGTCTCCCCATTGCGTGGAAAACACGCACTGCAAGTGGGTGAACACCACGTTTTCCCGTGGCTTTCTTCTGCTTTTGCTAGAACTGGTTTACACAAGTTTCCTCGCTGATTTTGGGTTTGTAACACCAATTCATGAACAGAGAGGTGTTTTGCTTTCAGACTTCTGTAATTTTTTTTCCTGCACTTACGTTATCCAGGGTCCTGGTTATGTCCCACCCTGTTTTGCTTGCCAGGTGTGTCAGTGCAGCTACGTTGCTGTAGCTCAAGTATGCCTGAAACACAAGATACGTGTCTGAAAATGGAGGGGTAAAGGTACATTTCACTAAACATTGCAGACATGAGGTGTTCTTTTTTCTACCATTACACTTCAGCTGCAAACAAATGTTTATTTTCCTTGTAAGTGAAAACACCATTCGGTAGTTTCTGAATTAAACACTTCCAGTGGCTTCCTCATGCACCCACATTGCTGTTGGCAAAGCAATCCTAATTAAAGGACAACAAAACACTATTTCCACCTTCTCCAGTTATAAAGCTGTGCAGAACAACTTTGACCACCAGGGAGATAACACAGATCACTGAATTAATGGTTTTGTCCATCTTCCTCTTATATAATTAGAACTGACGTGAAAATTAACCTCTTCTCTGCTACCAAGCTGGGTCCATCCTGGCAGCTGCTTTACACAGCAGGCTCACAGCAAAGAAAGTGCAAATATATCCATTATTTATGCTTGGCTACAGTGGGTGGAGTTCTCATTTAACCACTGTATAAGGAGGATACAGCCTTAGAGTCTTTACTTACAGGTTTTTATTTAATAGGAAATTGATGCCTGATTGTTTTTGTCCTTTTTATACCCTTTTATACCTTTTATACCCTTTTCCTTCCCTGTACCCCTTTACCCTTATACCCTGTATCCTTAGCACTGCATGTTTATAATTTTGCAGTTTGATATTTAGCTCAGTTTGGGGGTTCTCTGAAACTATCTCAAAACGACAGGCTCCAACCTTGAAGGGTCTGGATTCTGGAACATGTTTTTGAGCTGGGCTGTAGTTTCATTTAGGGGGGGAATAAGGGGATAGTTACCTCACTTGTTAAGTTACTCATTGGGGGATTTTAGGTAGATATGCTGATTTGTAAAGTCCATAAAAGTTGTATACGGGGGTACAGCCTGGGGCTCCAGCGGAGGTGTACACCAGGATCTTGTTAAACCAAGGTAATACCCTTTTCCTGTACTGCTGTGTCTGCTTCTTATTTTTACCAGGAATTAAGGCATCAAATAAATCTTAAACAAGCCATTTTTATCATTGTGTGCCTATTTACAACCATTGTTTTGCAGAAAAAAAAAAAAAAAAAAAAGCTGCTTTAGCCATAAAAGCTGGGCAGTGAAACAACATTTAGGTTGTCTATAAACCCACCCTAAATTCAGGTTCAACACCACTCACTGCATGACACGGGCACAGTCAATGGCCCTGCATGTCCAAACCGGAGACACGAGTGCAGGGTGTCTGGGAATGAACACAGGATTTCCACAGAAACAAAATTTATGATATTCCAATGTTCATCCCTCTGTTGCCACGTCTCCCCCCACTTTTAGCACTTGCTAAATGGTTTCCTCACAGCAAATTTTTAGATATTCAGTGGCTGGATAAAGACAAAAACCAAAATCCCAAACTACTTTCTCTACAGGAGAATTCAGCTTTTGTAACAGCTGGGGACACTGAGGGATAAATCCGCAGGAGACTTTAAGGGTCAACTTGCACGCATCTATTTTAAAGATATTTTTTTATCCTTTGTGTTGAACTTAGTCTTACACCAGTAGTGAATCACCTGCTCTCTTTTTTTAGAAGAGAAATTTCACTGTGCTACACCATTCCTCATGAACACTTCAGCACAGAGGGTCCACCTGCGCTGCCACAGGCTGAACGGCTGCTTCACACACCCCAAAAAAGGTGCACAAACACAGCTTTTTATGCACCTACAGATTACCTGGTTGCTTGTCTCCCAGGCATCAGAAGGCTTGTCCCCTTTAGCAGACAGCATGCATTTTCTAAAACGCAATTAAAGAGACGTAGTAGCATGAGTTGGTTCTTTACACTTCTGTAAATGCTAGGAGAAATCACTTTCTATGGGCTTTAGTGTCTTCCAAATACAGGGACTTTATCAATTTTTGGTTTGCAGTAACTGCTTTTTCCTTCCGAGAAAGACGGTGAAACAAAATAACCTCCAGAGCAAAGTAATTTTGAGACAAGAAGCCTCTATTAACTGAAATCAAATTATTTGAAAATTTAAGCCATGTAACATAGATATGTTAAGGAGAGTTCAGTTACTTTATTTAGAGGATTATAAAATTAAGTTTTCAAACTCTAGATCTGCCGGTGTTCCAGCTGTACCTGGTGAGTCGGATCCTTCTCCGGGCAATCGCTCCATGGTACCTCCTCACACCATCCTGTGTGAAAAGCAAACTACAGAGTAACACATCCCATCGTTTCAGAGCAAAGTCTGAAAAAATACAGCTGAAAATTATTTATTACAGATGGGCAAATGCCAGAGATGTAATACAGGCAAATAAAGAACAGTACTTTGTGCACTAACCCAAATAAACTGGTGATTTACTTTTTCCCTTAGCAATATTCGCTGAAATTTGAAAAAAACCACAACATAACAGAAGAGTTGTATCATTGCAACATCCTCCTAGTGGGTTTTGGTCCTAAACCGGTGGCAGCTGGGTCGTGCACCACACATGTTCCACTCTTTCTAAATGTGCCACCCACCAAATAAACTATTAACCCAATTAATCATCATCGGGTGTTCAAAGCACAAAGGAAAATTTTATTTTTTAAAGGCAGTTTTTCCTCTTGGGACAGCCTGCAGTGGGCAGTAGAGAACCTTACTGCCCCAGTGAGTACACAAGACACCTTGATTTATTTGTCTAGTTGCCACCCTATAAAAAATAAGGTCCCTGATGTTAAAAAATAATTTCATTTCTGCCTAGACTGCATCTCTAAATTTCTTGTAACTGGAGCAGGAAGATTAGTGACCAGTGTCACCACAGCAAATAATCCAACAATAGCATTCGAACTGCTTCAAGTGCTTCACGAACCACTTTCAGGGAAACACAAGCTGAGATCTCCATGTCAAAGGAACTGAAAAGCCCACCCACATCATGGGATTTAATTCCTGCAGGCTTCCTTATTCACTCTATTTCTGATCTTCGTTAAGGGTTCATAAAAACAACTATTCACTGAATGCTTTTAAATTTCATTTACAGTCAGTGGAAACTGCGCAAGACAAGTGGAGAAATCTCCGAACACATCAGATCCTTGTTCTCTGCCCATCCACCACAGAATCTCCACTCAAGAGGACCCTCCACTGAGCCTCTCCCTTCTGGAAGACCAAAGATAATGATAACAAACCCCAAACATTTAACCTGGAGCCCTTCTCTCCTGCAGGAAGATGCACTGCAGCGCCCTGCTTGGTGCCTCTTCCCCCAGTAAGGCTGTGGAGACCGTCCTGCTCCTGAGAGCTCACCTGTGTCGTAGGCTTGACCCTGGGGAAGGTGAGCAGCTCCCCGCTGTCGTTCACAGCGCTGAAAATGAGGAAGGCACTGTTAATGTGCCGTGGCTGGTCCTTGATCCACTCCTCACAGTTGTAAGCCTCCACACGGACACCGACCTCCACGCTGAAAGGAAGGTTTGAGTTCATTACTGGACTGCTACAAGTGATGCAGAAGTGTCGCTGTCGAAGCGCTAGCCGAGTGAAGAAATCGAGACGGTCGAGTGGCATAAATCTGAATTTATTATTTAATTATAAAACTTATATAGACTTTTCAAAGGTTGTCCGGATTGGGTCAATCCAAAACCTCCCCCTAGGCCGATTGGCCAGGTTAGAACTGCCCATGTTTTCCAAAGACTGTTTCAACAACATCCAAACCTTATCTTTATTTATAAAACATAGGAAGAAGAAGAGAAAAATTCCCATGGGAAAGAATCTGTGTTACCACACAGAAGCAGCCCTGAGATGTGCTAAAAACAGCTGCAGTACCTCCAGGTGTGCAGGGAGGCTGACTCAAACACCTTCTGTAGCATAGCAAATCAGTTACTCAATCTGGACAGACACACTTCGGAAATAAAATAAAATGTGGTGGTAGCTAAACTGCATTAACAAAAATAAGCAATAAACAGAACCCCGATCTAGCAACAAATGCCAAGATGGGAAGATCCCGGCAACAAGCTGGCATCTTCTGAAGGATCAGATCTCTGGGAGCAACTCAGCCCTCGAAAATCCCTGAATTTCAGAGGAATATTTATTGTCTGTGTTTGGAGGAGTGGGATTTGGCGACAAATTATCTTTAAACTGAAAGTCAGAGAATTTTTTTTTTTTTAAACTTCCACTGATAAAAGTGAAGCAGAGAGAAAGAACATACAGGCAGTTACAGATATAGATACATGCCTCAAAGTTACACCTGAAAAATTATTCATTCACTAATGGAAATGGTGAAGCCTGAAACACACAGAGCAGGCTGGTGCTGGAGACGCCCGGGGAGATGAGGTGAGGAGCTGTACCTGTTGTGGAAAGTGTTGTTGACAATGGCGTTGAAGACGAGGCGGTCACCCACAAAGGACGGCCCCCAGAACTTGAACATGTTCACTGACTTCAGGATGGGGTGTGAGCGGCAGAGGCGGCTGAAACAGAGAGCCAGAGAGGGAGAGCAAACCACTCAGTTGTGCTGGAAGCACAGCTGGGGAGTGAGTGACCACAGAAACAAGGTTTGCATGACCTGGAAGGTCACGAAATTACACTGATCTACTCCACGTTAGCATGTTCAGCTCCGAGAGCATGCAACTCGAGCTTCAACCGTGGTAATACCATTTATGTCACGCAGTTTCCTCTTTAACACATTGTACAATTAATTGTACACCAATTAATTCTCACTGCTTGAGACTACCCTCTCCTAGAGGCAGACCATGAATCCTGTACCTACAGGGTAACCACTTACCTCTCAGTTTCATTAATTTCTGTAGGACTGCACAGGGAGCAGGCTCCTGACCAGTCCTCAGAGCCTTTAAACACTTAAAGGAAACCCGAGCAGAAAGGCCGAGCACCAGGTAAGCTGTCACAGCAATGACATGTCCGTTTATCTCGTCTTAGCATTTGTGCTTTTTGCTTGTTTTTAGATGCTTTCTGCTAATGTGATATGGAACGAGAATAAAAAGCCCCTCATGTGGCTGCCAGATGCAGTCTGTGTGAGCAGGATCTCATTTCCAGAGCAGGCAAAAATCAGATTTCCTCATCAGCTCTACGTGTAGCCAAAGCCCCTCGCTTTCTCCTGGGATGTCTCTGCATCACAGGAACAGGGAGCAACATTCAACACATGTAATTTACTTTTTTAGCCCCTGAAGCAACACACTGCTCTCAGTGAGCAGCCCACGTGCCCGTCTGAGGATAGACGGTTCCATGGTGAAGTTTTTAAATTTGAAAATACAGTTTTGTAGCACTCCCAGCTTTTAACTCAGCTGCACTTCGAAAACTAATGTACCGGTATTGTTAAATGCACACAATTATCTCCAGCTAATTAACTGACTGGTACATCTCCTTAACAGTCTAATACATTTGAATTACTTTGTAATTAAATTAAAATAATCTGCTCTTCTGATTTAAAATGCTAAGTGTTGATTTTATTTACAATGTTCACCCTAAAGATGCAAACACAATAATGCTGAGGAGAGGAACAAAACAGAAATAGGGCTTAAATATTCATTTTTCCCTGAATGTTTTTGTTGTGAATGTAAGAAATAAGGAAGTATATATCAAGTTCAAACTAATATTACTAATATTCAAATGGTTTTATTGCCATCTGCAGATTTTCGTGTATTGGCCAGCCAAAAGAAAGATAGTGGGGAGGCAAGAAGCCAGAAGGAGAGTGAGTAACCTTTAAAATGCCCTTAGAAATTTATTTTTCCAGTGTTATCCCTCCTCTTCTGTTCCTCCATCAGAGTCTGTGGCCTTAGAAACTCTTATCTAGTACTTTCAAAGGTCAGGTCTAACTCTTGGGTGGCCTTACAAAAGGTTCACAGTGACAGTAGTTATTTCTCAAGCAAAAACGACAACATCTCTGTTTTCAGCCAGCCTCTGACACCAGCTATTATTCCTGAAATTTTCCACATGAAGCAATCATGTCTGACATTAATTAGTTCAAAGAAAATTCCTTCAATACTCCTTTTGCTGATGTTTCCCTTCGTTTTTCAAAGCTAAACGTGACTCACGCCAGGTAAGATTTATCAGATGCAAGCAGGTAAATATTCTGAGTTGCGTTTGGCAAAAATCTGCAACAGTCCCTTCAAGCCATTGGAATTGCTCACTGGGGTAATGTCAGTGCACTCTGGTGTTACTAAAACAAGTTTTTTATCCAACCACTACAGAAAATCTGTTGTTATCAGTACAACCACTGGCTACAAATCGAAACCACGTGAATAACGAATGGAGAAGTAATTTAATTATTAAATTATAAATTATAAAAAGGGAAAATGCGTCTAACGTCCCCGCAGTGAATTAGGTCACTCGGTATGCAGGGAGAATTCAAACTGGAACTTGAGTGCTGCTTACAAAGAAGCTTTGTACAGCGTCCAGGACAGGAAGGGAGACAAACAACGCTCTGACTCCAGGGAAGAGGAACTAAACGATTGTATGTCTGGGTCACACTGGCAACAGCGTCACAAAACATACTCTGTTCTTTTTACCTGAAGATGCCCCAGCCCTTCAGACTGCTAAAATTTTTGCAAGCCATAGGACGTGTGACTCAGAGGGACTGAAATGTCAGGAGACCTGCTGAAGGTCACGCATCCATTCTGTGTACACGCCAACAAAACAGAACCTGCTCATGTGGATCCTTCTCTGACTTATTTTTCTTCTGGCATCATGAGGCTCTGCAGACCAAGTTCTACAAGGCTGTTCATTTTTGATACTTGATACAGGGTGTTATCCTGATTAAACAATTTAACTTTGTTTCTCAAACGCTGCACCAAGCACGAGGAGGGCAGGTTTCTGTTCCTGTATCCAATGCTGGCTATCTGCAAAGATTCCCAGGGAGATAACACACCCTCTTTTTTTGCCTTAGGGTCTGTATGTGTAACAGAATAATGTCTGACTCTCAGTGGCATGGCATGCTGTGGGAGATGTACCGCAGAAATAGTTCAAAGACCTCCTGTAATGTGAGGAGGAAGAGAAGTCACAAAGGCCTGGCTCTGCACTCTTCATAAAATAAATCCCTGTGAAACCTGTAACATTAAAAGCACACCCGTTTAGAGCCAAGTGCAGGGACAATGCTGCAGGGAAGTACCTTGCTGAAATGCTTGCCACTGTCTGCATCCAAGCCATGATCTGGCCACCAAAGGTGTTTCCATGATGGTTTGCATGAGGAGGCAGGACAAGCTCGATGCTCTGCACGTGAGTGTGCTCAGTTGAAACTGCATCTTCCTCCTCGCCAGTGTCTGAAACACAGCAGCAATGCATCAGTGAGAGCTTTCAGAAGGAAACACACCCAGTGAAGCATGCGGTTTGCTTCAGACTCGGTGAAAAGAAGGAAAACAGGCACAGGAGAGCCCTGTCGTTTGCAAGGGAGGCAGGTGGCTGAATATCTGTTGTGTCCTCGCAGGAGCTGGTGCTGCCAGCCCTCGGTGCGTGCCCTGCCCTGTGCGAGGAGCAGCTCCTGTCCCGGCTGCAGGGTGTGTGTGTGCGTGTGCCGGGCGTGCTCGGGGCTGCCAGCGCAGCCTGGCACCGCCCAGCCGTGTCACACACTGCTCCGTGTGCCAGGGACACCTGCACAGGTGTGCTTAACTAATGCCAGGGCAGGACACGATTATTTCATACCTTGTTACAAATCCTGTAAGGTATGTAAGCCTGAGAACACCGAAGAGATGAATGAGGACCTGAACTTGTACTACCTGAGCATTTCTGAATGTCCCTTTCAAGTGTTCAGCCACGCATCCTCACTCTGATCTCTGTTCCTTCCAGTGGTGTTTTGCAGGAACAGAGTAAGGCACGAGATCACATCAAGTAATTTTACAAGCGCCTATCTGTGCTAGGAGCTGCTTGACCCGAATGGTACCCTTGACTTATGCCATAATTAAGTAACTTTGTGATTACAGAAGTGTGGAAACGTATGACTGACTTGTACTTTGGACCTACCTGAGTCGTACCCTAAGATCCACTCATCAAACAAACTTCACTTTCAGGGCACGATTTGTACTTATTTTGCGACCTATCAACCTTTACACGCGGTGTTCTCTCCTCTCTTCCCCCGCTTTGCCTGTTCTGTTCCTTAGGGAGGTGAATTAGCACTACAATAATATCCTTCAAAGAGGCTTCCAGGGAAGGCAGTGGAGACAAAATCCATCGGCCCCTGATTTGCCACTCAGGTTATTAAACTGTTGCCATGATGACAAATAGCTTGTTTTCTTGCACCAAACAAGACTCCTCAGTCCTGTGAAGTCTTATTGAAGTGTTAAGGTTAGATCTTTGTTTATAACAGGTTTAATCTCTCCTCAGTAAAACCACATAATGCCTGTTATTTCTACATGGGGCTAACAGCTCAGATTTTCCAAATACCAGCACATTTTCTTAACTGCTCCGAGTAACCTCTTTTGTGGGGGAACGCAACAACTTCTGAGCACAACTTTCTTTAAGAACACAAATTACTACCATAAATAAAGAAGAACCTGTTTCTTTGCTCAGTTTTTCTAACTTTTTTACCCGTTTTGACCTCCGTGTAGTGAAACTTCTCCTGCTTGTTGGGAATCATCTCGGGGCACAAACATAGTTCTTACTCTGCTTTCTGCAAACACGTGGCCATAAGCCTGAGTGAATTTCATCCTTCTGTCTACATCACAACTAGTGCCACAGAATTTAACTTCTGCAGTGCAAAGTTCTGTGTGACCTGTGCAACCTCACGCACAGAACCTACGTGAAGCTCTGCACTTCACATCTGTTTAGTGCAGGCTTGGCCTCCAGCCCTGCGTTTTTAAATCTGAAGTTTCTGAAAGACAAAGAAACACCACTGTGTATTAGAATAACTGCCTAACCACACCTCTGGCACCTCTAACCACAAACCTGGCACCGGCTTTTCCACCTGACACCACAGCCCCAAGGAGGTGTTTTGTCTGCTTTTTTCCCTCCTTCCAGCTGCTCTCAAGTGTTTTGCTCCACCCTCTACGCTGAGTACAGTCATCACCTTCCTTACTGCTCTCCTGCATTAGCTTCTGGAAGACCTGGGCATAGCCCAGACGGATTCTTCTCCTCTCAATCGCCAGGCTGTGCTCCAGCTGGTCTTCTGCAGACAGAGGCTCTACGGGTTTTAACTCAACCTGTGCAAATTAAAAGGGAAAAAAAAAAAAAACCACAACAGTTCTGAATTTCACAATCATAACAAAGTGCACTTTGAACTTAAAATGGCATCAGCATTTTCTACAACTTTGTCCAAGATGACAAGTTTATTAATACAAACAAGCACAGAGTTTAAAGTTCAGGAGATCCTGCATTACCCTTTCAGAATAACTTGTCAAAACTCAATGACAACGTGCTTTTAGCTTGTAAGTACAAACATCCATGAGAGCACACAGTTCTCATTAAAAAAAAAAAAAAGAAAAAAATAGAAAAGACAGGAAAAGATGAACTTAATATGAAGGTTTGAGGATTGGATTTTTGAACCAGAAAAATAATCCAGTTGCACTGATCAGTGGTGTCAGTGCAAATTCCTGTGTGTTTGTTCAATGACAAACTGAATCCAAACTTGTACTGGCTTAAGAAAATTACTGCATTTGAATAATTACAGCACAAGTGTCACTGAACAATCACCTGTGAGATTTGTCTAGAAGGCCTAACCTCAGAAACATTAAAATAATGCACAAAGCAGTGCACCACTGACACATTCAACATTCTGTGTCTTGCAGTGGTGCCACTAATGTTTCTCAGCTTTTCACTCTTCCCCCAAACTCCCCTGCAGATTCATTGCCTCCTTTCCAGTCCTTTTCAAGAGCTTCCTAGCTTTTCCCAGATGGCCCAGCTAAAAAATTAGGATAGTGGGTGACATTTTCTCTGTACAACTTTAGGAACAGTTGTTCAGAAAAATGGATTTGAAAACAATATTATTCAATTTCTCTGAGACTTCAGTTTGTGATGGAATTTGAACTGAACTCTCAAACTCCCTCTGAGACATTCCTGTCTTAAGCCTAATCTTAGTTAATCATCACCAATTTAATCCTGAATTAATCTCCCTGGAAATCTGGGCAAAAGGTAAACAGGTTGATGTTATGAGTATGATATCAAACTAATAACGAACAATTCTGACTTGATACTATTTTAGTGCTGTCAGGGTAGCAATTTAGCTATTAGCCTATCGGAGACAAGCTTTAGTTTTGGTGAAGCTGTTCCAGTTGGCTTCTCCTCCAAACTGTGGCACATCCTCACAGAAGGGAAAGCAGGAGTGATGGGATGTATTAATTGCTCACGGGATGCCTCTGCCAAGCTGCAGTGGACATTAAACAGGCAGATGTGACAGTCAGATCCATGATACTAGAGTCACTCAAGAAATTCCACAAGGATTCCACATTTGATGGGAGTTTATCAGGAGAATCTGAGGAGTATCTGGCCTTTCTCATAAGAAAACTCTGAAAGGACTGTGCCTGTCGATGTGGAGACCAGTGGTACTGTGACTGATTTCTGAACGCCTCCAGAGAGCCAGACGCTGGGGAGAAGAAACAGCCCTGGCATGAAAACTAATTATCATAAGTGGCAAAGAACCAATTTAGATTGGAAGCTAGCTTAAAAACAATGTCTTCTGTCTGAATAGTGATTCTGAACAACCTCCCTAAGAGAGGGGAAGGGAAGGATGAAACCCCCACCCTGCAATCAGCTCCTGAAGAGGGGAGAGACTCACAAGGACGCTGACAAGGATCACTCCCCGTGTCACTACTGCAGCCCTTACAAAGGCCCGGCTTGTATTACGAACAAAAGTGCAAAAGAAAATTGAAATAATGATAATTATAATGATAATAATTAATAACATCAACCTAACCTTCTCAGCACACAGAATTGGGAAAAAAAACCCCCAAAACTCTGTCTCATAACATCTAGACTTCATGCTTTTTTCCTGTCACTGATCAGAATTTCTGCTATGTTTCACAACCAGAAAAGTGGGGTTATTTCACAGCAACTCAGTCACTCCAAGCTTAGGAGAAAACAGGAAAAATACCTTTTCAGCACCAACTGGTTTGGCCACATATGTTGCATATGCCACACTCACGATCTTCTCAGTATTAGTCAAAACATCCTGTACTGTCACCTTGATGCCAACCTACAAGGAATAAGGTGACAAAAAAGGTATTTACATCGTTGTCAATTGATCTGAGACAAAACAGTGTGGTTTTTACCAAACTAATCATGTCCAGGCCCTTACACCTAAAAGGAAAAAGCTAAAAAACTGCTCTAATCACTGATACATCTGTGATCATCACAATATCAACTGAGCTCTGAAAGGTTNCTTAGATGTAGTTTTATGGAGATTTCCTTCCATTTACTTGTGTGGCATTTGGAGTCCCCATCCGAATCTTTCTAAGATCTCTATGTGCAAAAAAAAAGTGTGTTCAGAGATGAAAATCACAATGAAAAACCCTTGACTGTGAAACACTGGATTTGATCCTGTGGGATAGGCCTGGCAGACATCAAACTTCTGATCTTTTCTGATTTTTAGAACCCTTTGGAATACGTTACCTGTGGGGTGCACCACTCCCATCAATAATAATGGGAATTGGACACAGGCACAACACACAAAAAGCACCCCCAAGGCTCAGGTCTGGTTTGAAGGGATTGGACAAAGCATGGCATACTTATTGCAATATGAAGATTAAGAACATGTGTACACCTCAGATACGTATTTTTGTATCAGAAGCTTCAAAATTGCATTGAACTCCACCTGTTCAGTGGATCTGGCCTGGACCAACACCACCTATCCCATCCTGCTCACTACACCTGCCAAAGGCTTTAATTCTTCTGGGCCCCAGTTTCTACTCTGACAGGGATTATTGTACAGGAAACACACAATTGTAACACTCTGAAAGCAGTTCCATTAGGCAGTGTTATCGTTCAGACCTCTGCAAACACCTGGAATAAACAAATCTGGGCCCATGCTGTGTTTCTCTACTGCTCCCACCTCTGCTCTATCCCTTCAGTATGTTTAGAAGTAAAGAATGATGATCTCTTACCTCCATGCTGGTCTTGAATGCTCTGTTCACCTTTGTTCTGATGGCAATAATCTGTCCAACCCTGTTGAGAAGAACAAGGCCTTATATGACACAAATATGCAGCTTTGTCAGGGCCTGAATCTGCCTCTCTATGTGCTCCTAAAAGGAGCGAGGAAAATCTCATTAATCAATCTGTGCCCTCCACACTGCACTGAAAATTCACCGGAAAAAAGTGAACTTTTCACAGTTTTCAATGTAACGCTGTTATTCACCAGCCAGCTTTGGTCAATAAAATCAGAGCCACTCAGAGAGCTGCACGACCTTAATGCCAACATTCCTCCTCTCTGCTGGT
Source organism: Pomatostomus ruficeps (assembly GCA_013400735.1). NCBI lineage: Eukaryota > Metazoa > Chordata > Aves > Passeriformes > Timaliidae > Pomatostomus > Pomatostomus ruficeps. Next base: position 26,240 of record VYZT01061350.1, read on the forward strand.
GTCCGTCAGGTGTGCGCCAGGTACACTCTGAAATTTTGGCTTCTGCTCAAAAGCACCTCTTGCACCAAATCACTGAGCACATCCAGCTGCAGAAGCATTCAGGAACACTCTGCATGCACCCCTGGTTTGCACAGGAGGAGATAACCCCGGGGCAAAAAGTGCTCCTGCACATCTTTAAAGGATGGGGAAAGAGTTCCAAGTCTTGGGAAAGAACAGGACTGCCTGTCCTTTCTGTGCTAACGTCATCCCTCTGAAAAACATTCTTCCCCATTTACCTACATAAAATGCCGAAACAGAATTTTTACTTTATTATCTACTATTATTTCATTCTATTATTTATTATTTTTACTATATTATTTATTTTATTATTTATCATAGTTTAAATTATTTTTATTATATCATCAAATCCAATTTAAATGAGGAAATATTTTCTTTCTTTCTGGAATTCCTAAAGTACCTGTTCCGTGTTGGTAACAGGAGCAAACCTTGTTTCCAAACCCCTCAAATCCCAACACGAAGCAGTGCTGAGAGGGTGGAAGGAAGGCAGTTTGCCCTCGAGTTTTCCCACTGAGCAGGAAGTAAGAGGACACAACGTGCAGGGAAAGTCAGAGCCACAGCCAGAACAGACGGGTGTCAGGCCACTGCCTGCAGGGAATTCTAACTGAGTTACAAATGCTAAAGATCAGTCCTGGGGCAGGCAAAGTGGAGCCAATTACAGCCAAGACTGAAGTAAAATGTAACTCAGGGCACTTGGGTACTGACAAAACATTTGCAGCAAAGGTTTTCACACAGTTATTACTCCATATTTTTTTTTAAAAAAATTAAATTCTTCCTAATTTAAGTGAATAGGTTTTGACGTTTAAAGGTAAAGGCTTTCTCAGATTGCTTATTCCACTGCAGAGCCAGCATGGGGAATAGGAAACCTGGTCCTTCACAGTTCCAGACAGGCACAACAAACTACACAGCAACTTTCTCCTTCACATCCATAAACACGGGTGGAATCATTCGGGTGGACAGGGCAGGGGAAGTGGTCATGGAAAGAACTAAGGCCATCTGCAGGCACACAGCCCTCATCAGAAGCAGTTCTGTCATTATTCATTGCACAGAAAAAGCAGAACCCCTGAGGCAAGAGTTCTCAGCTGCACAGCGAAGGGAGGCACCAGAAAGGAGCGTCCAGAGCAGCAAGCACGGATATGCAGGGGCAGAAGTCACACAGAACCACACTTCCACTTAAAACCATCAGGAACTTATCAGAACGAACTGTGACCCACACATGCAACACTAATAAAAGTTAAGTGAATGTGATTTCAAATCAGATGCAACTGAAAAGCAGCACCACTGAATTGCTGTGTATTACAAGACAAGGAGGAGGTTATCATGGTACAAAACTAATTTTTATAGATTTGTGCCAATTTCTGTTTACATCTCAGCTGAAATAAGCACAGAGGAGTTAATCCTTCCAGGAGATTTAGTAACCTGGTTTAGGTAACTAAATAAACCTTACAGTAAGTCACTCACTTAAAAAACACCTTATTAATTTACCAGAGGGAGCAGGATCTGGAAAAATTTAGGAAATTGCACACTAAGCTACAAGCAGGATATTAGCAATGATCTGGCACTGAAAAATAATTTCTTAAATAATTTCTTTCACAGTTACAAGTTTTGTACCTAGATTCTTGTTACAAATGGAACATTGGTGTTGCAAGTGAAGGGAGAGCTAGAGACATTTGGCAACAAATTTGGAAGGCAAAGTATTTTCATTATGTTCTAGAAGCTCTGTTCTGCTCTCAAGAAACAAAGGCAGAAAAGCGCTCTGAAGCTACCAAGTCTGAATGATTACACCTGAAAGGAAACATCACCCTGAGTTTGATAAGTTTTCACAGACAGGATTTTTTTCTAAGGATGAAATTAAAAACACAGAGCAGTTCCAGGCAGGACAAACACTTCAATATTTTAAAACAGGCCAAGAAATTCTCTTTAGAGTTCCAGATTCGGTATGATCGTGTTGTCTTCTTTGTCCTTACTCTAATGGACAATGCCTTAACAATCACAAGTGTGAGTGGATGCTTATTTTACACTTATGCCGTGAACAGTTTTAACCTGACATCAGCTGTACCTCTGACAGCCACTGTTGCTTTGCTCACAGCCATGACAGCTGCATGTGCACTGCTCAGCTCTATCCCACTAAGCACTCATTAATCATGGTGTAAAACCACACAAAACCCACAAAGTAATGGCTTTAAGTTTCTGTAAATGTAGGGTTTAGGAATAAAGGTCCTATTTACTCTTCCAGCGTCTTTTATCCCTCTGAAAACCATGAAAAATGGTTAAAACAAGTTCAGTCCTGTGTTATCTTGTAGACTCGGTTGAATCAGTGCTCAGTGAGTGCAAAATATTTCTGTTTTTTCTAAAAGAGCTGAAAGAAAAAGATGTTGGGAAATGAAGCGAAAGAGAACTTGGAACCATAAAAAC
>VYZT01061351.1:3942-45341 GCA_013400735.1 Pomatostomus ruficeps
TTTTTTTTTTTTTTTTTTTTTTTGGATTTGATCCGCTTTAAAACTCTTCAGGAAGCTCTAGGGAGACAACCCACGTTGACACCATCCCTGTTGAGCTATGAAATGTGGCTTTTTGCTATTTTCTCTCCTTCCCTTTGCTTCAGCTGAGCGCTTTTGGAGCGAACTGCTCGCTGCTCACCCTCATCCTCACTTCCCACTTTCCTTCCTGCTCTTCCTGCCCCTCTCTTGCCTGGGACAACCTGTGGCCACCCAGAGGAGTTCTGCCTGTCCCCATCCTGTCCCTATCCATGGATCCTGTCCTTCAGTGCCCGTCTGCCTCTCCGTGCCCGGAAACCGCCTGTCTGCCTCAAATTCCCTCTCTCCATCACCTCGCTCCACATCTCCCTCCTCCCTTGGCTTCCGGCTCCCCTCTCTCCTCCTCCTCTTCCCACGCAGCCCGCTTTAATTAGAAACACAAAGAAAATGCTTATCACACATGCCTTAATCAGCAACTCGCTCCCCAGCAGGTCCAGAAGGAAAACCCCCATTCGTCCTCGCTTCTCCCACCTCCCCCGCCGCCTCCACAGAATTAGGAGGAGAGTGATTAGGGGGAGAGCTCCGTGAAAGGAGGCTGAATGCGATTAACCCAGAGACCTGGAAAAGCTGGAGGGAAGGGCCTCCTTCCCAAGAGAAACGGGGTGATGTTCAGAAAAGGCTAATTCTGGAATTTCTGGGGGAAAAAAGAGTCCTTGGCAGCGAGTGACTGGGAGAACTGGACCCGGGAGCGCCCGGCAGGCTGAGGATGATCCAGCAGCGTGTCCTGGCAGCAAAAAAACCCGTATCCTGGATTATGGGAGTGTAAATACAACCAGGAGATCATGGGAGTGATTTTCCCCCTCTGGTCAGAGCATTTTAGATCAGATTTGGCTGCTGCAACCGGGTTTGGGCCTCTTAGTGCAGGACACTGATCACAGGGAATGAGTTCAGGCCATGGGATGGTCAGAGCCGATGCCTGGGGTGGGATTAGGGCTTTTCCAGCCTGAAAAAGCTTTGGGGGACCTAACAGCAGTGTCCTGTACCTGTGGGGAGGTCATGAAGGAGATAAAACCAGGATCTTCTTCGAAGGACAAGAGGCATCTGGTCCAAATTCCATCAGTTTGGGTACAAGGAAAGAAGGTTTTCCCTGTGAGCAATCCCCGTGCCTGGGGTTTTCAGCAGCTGAAACCATCCCAGCTGACCCAGCAGCTGACTCAGCTCGGAGTAGGAGGCTGAGCGAGAAACCTCCCGAGTCCCTTCATCCTTAATAATCCCCGGATCCCGCGACAAGAGCCAGGAGTCAAATGAGGCCGTTCAGAGGCAGGATTCCCCCCCAGCTGAAAGGGAAGGGAGGAGCAAGGAGAGGGCCTGGAAAGGGAATCATTTCCTGGAGGTTTAAGAGCCATTTCATCCCAGACTCTGGCATTCAACGGGACAAGGAGACCTTGAGTGCAGATTTAATGCCACTTTATACTGTCCCCACCCTACAGGTCATTTCTGGGGTTCTGGGGTGAAAAACTCCCTGGGGAATATCTTTGCACCAATCCAGAGCTACAAAGGTTGCAGAGCCTCTCCCAATCCATGTTTTCCCTTCCTGGCAGAGCAGGTTTGAGTCCGAATCTCTGGGGTGCTGAGACTGTGGAATAAAAGGCTCCAGATCTGTCCTGACCCCTCAGAAAAGGGTGATTGACATTTGGTTTTTTCTGAACACAAACACAGCTGCCCCAAAATCATTTACTTAGAAAAACTGGGTGAAATTGGAGAAGGAAGCAAGGCAGAGGGCAGTCACGGGGGAGAAGTGGTGTTGGGAGGGGCTGCTGGGTTGGGAATTCTGTCACACCCTCAGGGCTTTGTCCCTTTCTCATGCACTGTCCCTCCTTTTAACCAAGCCATGCCCCTTCTAGTTCAGCTGCTGCTGCCCTGAACAACCCTCTCGTTCCCTGAGAACCATCCCCTGGCAGGGAACAGACAGGGACCCTCCTGCCCCGCATGGATTTGTGGGGAAAAAAGGGAATCCTGACCCCTCATGCCCTTCACCTTCACCACCAGCAGTTTGTGATTCCGCTTTACCCCAATGCCCGGGATCACTGGCACCTCCTCCCAGCAGCACTTCACTGAAAGACCCCCTGCCCCCTCCTCTTTTTGCTCCTCTGGGATGGCAGAATTCCCACCAGGAGCTGGGGGAGTGAGGGCCCATCCTCAGCCTCCCTGGCACACTGCCCACTCCCCACTACCACCCCGCTGCCAGCAGGCTCAGACCCCTTTTTTAGGTTATCCCGATGAATCAGCATCCCACTGCCTCCGGGTCCCTGGCACTGGGAAAGGACGAGAAGGCCCCGATGTCCTCAGCACCTCTCTGAGGGTGTTCCGGCGGGGAAACTCTCTCGGATTAGGGAATCCTTTATCTCCGGTTTATGTAAGACCCGGAGACTCCTTTTATGGTTGGCTTTTCCTGCCTTGTCAAGAGCGAAGAACAAATGTAGCTTCATCTGCGCTGGTGGGTTGGCTCACTGATTAACCATCTGATTCAAAGCTAAGTACAGAACAGGCTTTTGATGGGCGGATTTAATTCGGGGTAAAAACCAGGATGTCGCCCCCCTCCCTCACCCTAAATTCCCAAGATAGTGGTTGGTCTGGTGTAATCAAGCCGCGGGGCGACTCCCACCTGCCAAAGCCCGAGAAAGTCCAGAGCGCTCCAATTTGTGCTGAAGCGGCTCCTTTGAGTGTTTCCCCCTCTGCTCCCCCCCTCCCCTTTGCTTTTCTTTTCTCTTCTCTCCGTTTTTTTTTTTTTTTTTCCCTTTTCCCTGCTGATTTACCACCATTCCCGGGAATCTGCATGAGGAGTGAGCTCAGCCCAGTGTGTGTGTGCGCGCAGGCACTCGGGGGTGTGCGGGGGGCCCGTGGGCGTCTGTCTCGGGGTGTGACACACAGAATTCCTCCTCATCCCGCCCTCCCCGAGCCCTGCCGGGGGACGCATGTTAATGATGACCTTGCTGAGTAAAGAGTTGTGGAAGGAATAAGTGCTTTTCCTGCGCTCCGAGAGGCGGAAGGTGCGATTACTCATCCATCTCTCCAACTGTCTCCAGCACCTTTCAAGTGCTTCTCGCGTCGAGTCTGGGGGCGTGAGCGAGGGGGTGGCGAGCGAGGGGAGGCTGCCAAAATCTGGGTTGCCACAGACACCGGCCTCGCTTTTCCTCCAATGAACGCCGCGCTGAGAGTGCGAGAGGAGGCTGGGCACCACCCACATGTTGAGCTGCGTGGAGTATAAGTAGATGGAGGAGCCTGGACTAGTGGCAGTTCAGACAGGGAGGAGAAGCAGCTCTTCGCATCTCCAGCGAAAGCGGTTCTTGGCTCTCCAAGTTTGCCCGAGGAGAAATCACCCGGATTTTTGCTGCAGCTTCCGGCTTCTTTTGTGCGTCTCTGTGTGATTTTCTCCGGCGGGGACTTTGCGGCGTGCCAGATTCTCAGCGGGATTGGACGTCTTATCCAACTCCTCTCCTTGTTCCCGGAGCATCCTGGTTCTCTCTGGGACACCCCTGAGCACGTGAGAGCGGCGCTTCCAGCTGGGCACCGGCAGGAATTTGCCTACAACTCTCTCTGGGATCCACGTGGACCGACCGGCTCGCTCTGCGGTGATATCTGATTGGGTTGTGTTTGTGTCCCAAAGTCCTTGCAGGGGGGTTTAGAAGTCTCTGTGTGTCTTTCAGGAAGTGTTGTGGCGGGGGTTTTTCAGGGCTCGTAACCCACTTCTTTCCGTGTTTGCCACTCGCACGGTCGGAGCCATGCAGCTGGATAACGTCACCAGCGCGGGCATCCACTCCTTCCAGGGGCACCGTGGAGTTGCCAACAAGCCCAATGTGATCCTGCAGATAGGCAAGTGCAGGGCAGAGATGCTGGAGCACGTCCGGAGGACCCACCGGCACCTCCTGACCGAGGTCTCCAAGCAGGTGGAGCGGGAGCTGAAGGGGTTGCAGAAATCCGTGGGGAAGTTGGAGAACAACTTAGAGGACCATGTCCCGACTGAAAACCAGAGGTGGAAGAAGTCCATCAAGGCCTGCCTGGCCAGGTGCCAGGAGACCATTGCCCACCTGGAGAGGTGGGTCAAGAGGGAGATGAATGTTTGGAAGGAGGTCTTTTTCCGCCTGGAGAAGTGGGCTGACCGCCTGGAGTCCATGGGAGGCAAATACTGCCCCGGGGAGCAGGGCAAGCAGACGGTGTCGGTCGGGGTGGGAGGCCCGGAGATCAGGCCGAGCGAGGGGGAGATTTACGATTATGCCCTGGACATGAGCCAGATGTACGCCCTGACCCCTCCTCCCGGCGAGGTGCCCAGCATCCCCCAGGGCCACGACTCCTACCAGTGGGTCTCCGTGTCGGAGGACGCTCCGGCCTCCCCCGTGGAGACCCAGGTGTTCGAGGACCCCCGGGAGTTCCTGAGCCACTTGGAGGAATACTTAAAGCAGGTGGGTGGAACTGAGGAGTATTGGCTGTCTCAGATCCAGAACCACATGAACGGCCCAGCTAAAAAGTGGTGGGAGTACAAGCAGGACTCCGTCAAAAACTGGGTCGAGTTCAAGAAGGAGTTCCTGCAGTACAGTGAGGGAACTCTGACTAGGGATGCCATCAAAAGGGAGCTGGATTTGCCCCAGAAGGAGGGGGAGCCCCTGGATCAGTTCCTCTGGCGCAAGAGAGACCTGTACCAGACCCTCTACGTGGATGCGGATGAGGAGGAGATCATCCAGTACGTGGTAGGAACCCTCCAGCCCAAACTGAAGCGTTTCCTGAGCTACCCCCTGCCCAAGACCTTAGAGCAGCTGATCCAGAGGGGGAAGGAAGTCCAGGGCACCATGGAGCACTCCGAGGAGCCCAGCCCGCAGAGAACCCCCGAGGCTCAGCCCGGAGACTCTGTGGAGACCGTGCCCCCCTCGACCACTGCCAGCCCCGTGCCGAGCAATGGGACTCAACCAGAGCCCCCCAGCCCCCCGGCCACCGTCATATGAGCTCCCCCGAGGGGGGTCTGGGTTCTGTGGAAGGGAGAAGGGGGCTTATTTAGGAAGCTTCTCCTTGGAGGGAGGTTCTGGCTGAGACGAGACCTGAGGAGTGCTCAGTCCCACAGCCCAGAGCAGAGGGGTTGGCTTTGCTCGTGGGGGGAGGGAGGTGCTGGGGGAGAGGCGCCCTCAGGACGGGGTCGCCCACCTCACCCCAGCCGCGCCACGCGGTGGTGCTGGGGACCCTGCTGGCACCACTGCGGGGAACAGCCAATTTTATGAGAATTCCCTGTCAAGAAACTAGAGACAATTCCCAACTTGTGAAGCAGCCGCTCGGCACGGGTGGCTCTCAAGGACTTCATGCGAGTGCAGCAGTTGCTGGAGGGTTCCTACCCATCTGGATCTCTCTTTTCATCCTTCTCTCCTCCCTCTTCTCAGAGGACACAGCTTTCTTTTGGCCCTTGCCTATTTTTTGATTCACCTCTGGGTTTCTGTTCACCTTGGCAATCTCCTGCTCTCACTTGCTCCAAAGGATTAAAAAAATATTTTTGGATTATTTTTTTGGTTTTAAGAAGAAAAAAAAATCCTATTACTTCGGGAGCTGAAAGCTTTAAGAATCTGGATTATATTTCTGTGGTTTTCATTTCACTGCACCTAATACCTGCTTTAATGTGCTTCCTCTCAAGAGGCTCTTACTGGTTTACTTCATGTCTTAGTTTCTGCTCACTCCAAGGCCACTGCAGTGCAGAGGCAAATTTCCTCCTTTCTCTGCACATTATCCTGTGCATTCAGCAGGAAACAGGTTTGCTAATTAAATTCTGAGCTCATTTGTTGAAGGAGCAGTCTCCTTCCTTTCAGACGAGAGAGGGTGTTCAAGGTAGAGAGAGGACACAGCAGAGCTCTTTTGAGAGAGACTGGGGGGAGGGAAGGGAAATAAACCCTCGTTCTTTGAATGAAACGAACAAACACAGCCCAAATTCAGAGCCAAATATCCCCAGAGCAGCAAATCGAGTCCGTGCTGATGTGTGGAGACAACAGAAGCTTTTGCCATGTAAAAGCCCAAAGAAGTGAAGAGAGGATCTGGGCGCCCCAGCACAGTTTCACCCTGTGCATCGCAGTGGGGAGTTCCTGCTCGCACAGACAGACTCCAAACGCTCTTGGAAAGCCTGGCAGCCCCGTCCTGTGGACAGACAGACTCCAAACACTCTTGGAAAGCCTGGCAGCCCTGTCCCATGCACAGACAGACTCCAAACGCTCTTGGAAAGCCTGGCAGCCCCGTCCTGGAGCACCTGAGGACAGAGTGTGGGCTTGGACTTTGGGACTTTTTCCACGTTGAGACGGGAAATGCTCAGCGTTCACCTTTGGCCAGCGTTTGATGACAGGACTGAGAGAGGTGAAAGACATTCCTGAAGTTTGGCTCTCCAAAGCTTCCCGAGGCTGGACACATCTTGGGCATCGTCTGCATCCACCACCAGACCAAATAACCGGCAGGGATGCAGCAGCAGGAGTGGCCCTGGGATGCTCCTGGCACTGCCACAGCGGTGACATGTGGCACTGGTGGCTCGGAAGGCCTTTGCTGGGACTCCTCCCAGGAGGCTGAAGGTAAGGCAGCTCCCTGGAATTCTCCCCTGGGCACTCCTCAGAGCTGAACTGGTTGTGGAATGTCCAGTAGAAAACTTGCACTGGGATGGGGAATGAAGCATCGGGACCGGGAGAAAGGGGAGAGCCAAAGGGAAATGCAGGACAGGGAGTGGGAAAAGTTTCCAAAGAGGGGCAGCATCCTGCACCTTCTGATTAATATGGGAAAAGAATGGGAAGTTTCTTAATTAGCCCAGCCCCAGGACCTGCCTTGTCCTTCTTGGGGCTTGAGGCCCCACCTGGGGCAGCACATCCCAGAGGAGCTGCGGGGCTGCTCTGCATCCTTGCCAGGAGCTGTTCTCGGGGACGGTGGGAGCTCTCCTCTCCCTTGTTCCCTGTTTGTCAAGAGCTCCGTGTGCAGCGAGAGGAGCATTTCTCACCAATGCCCCGGGCTGAGTGATGGGGGAGTGGGAGTCACTGCTGAGGATGAGCTGGCCGTGCGTTACAAGCTTTATCTCCTCTCGCTTCCAGTGACTCACTCAGAGCCTCCTCGGAGAAGGAATCGCTCCGCAGCGTTCGGCGTTTGGGAGGAAAGCCACAGAAAAAGCTGCAGAACGAGGGCCTCAACATCAGAGCTGCTCTCAGGACCCTCAGCCACCGTCTGCCGGATCCGCCACCGGAAGGAAAGGCTGGCACAGGTAATTTCCTCCCACGTTTCCCTGTGGGCTTTTCTCAGTCTCTGCAATGCCCTGACCTGAGATATTGAACAGCCCAGCTGCAAACACCTGTGTTGGTTTGAAACCTCAGCCCCGGTGGCTGCAGCAGCCTGGCGCCACCAGAGAGGTGGCATTTCAGCTCCTCCATGTCACAACCCAAGCCCCAGCCCCAAAAATTGATGCCCCAGGGACTGCACATCGTGGCTTTCCCTTGGCTGGACCGTGGGCAAATCCTTAGACCTCAATACCTGGTGGGTCCTCCAGGCTGTGGGCACAGCAAAATTTAATCCCAACTCCTGAGAATCCCCCCTTACTCTCCACTTTAAAAAAATCTAATCAGAGTTGGTGCATTTTTTTTTTCTTTTCCAGCAATCCCTGCTGCTGTTGCTGAGATTCCTTCTCTGTGCCCAAGAGCTTTCCCAGGGGAGAAGCAAGGGCTGCAGGAAGACAGAGGGCAAATCGTGCACCAAAGAGCCTCCCATGCAGAGCAGTGCCATGCTCAAGGTGCTGAGAGCCAGAATGGAACGGGGAAGCCGCTTCCAACAGGACAAGAAAGAGCCTGAGCTGGTCCAGGTGCTCCGAGCACAGAAGGAAAAGCTGAGAATGGAAAGAGAGGCCAGGACAGAAGAAATGAGACCAGAACAGAAGAACCAAGTCCAAGCTTTGGGGACAGCAGGGACGTCAGGCTTGTGCTGACCATCTGTGGGGACGATTCCTCACCTCTGCGATCTGGGGCCGCTGGGACTCACCCGAAGAGCTCTTCAGTAAATAATGAACATCACCAAAAAAACTTTCCTGATTAACTTTGCCGAGGGGCTGATCCTGCCTTGGCTACGAATCCTCCGCGCTGGCCACGCTGTAACTCCCCTCTCCTGAGCCGAGGGCGGCTTCATTTCATGCGGGTACCAGTTCCAAACCTCAAAGGGCTCCCGGAGTTTGGAGAAGCATCCCCTGGTCCAGATGCTTGTCTGAACTGTTGGAGCCTGCACATCTGGGCCAGCTGTCTTGCTCGTGAGGCAGCAGGCGCTCGCTGGGTCTGCATGGGCCAGAGTTACTGCAAGAACCGGGGTTCTTGTGCTGGCTTTGGGGTGACTGTTTCCATCCAGACCCAGGGAGCCCAAAAAGAGCTCAAGCGAGCTGGAAAAGACAGTTTTGGTTCATCTCTCAGCTGAAGAGGTCCGGTTGGTTCCTCTCTCTTCCAGAGCCAGCTGTCCTGGGTGTGCGTGTGTGGGTGTGTGTGTGTGGCAGTGTGGGGGGTGTGTGTGTGTTTTGAGCAAAAAAAAAATCCACATTACTTAAATTCTGTGGTGTTTTGTTGCATTTGAACTAAGCCAGAGGGACCTAAGGCACATTCCAACAATGCTCAGCAGAAATGTCCAGGACTGGAAAATTCCGTAAAACCACGTCAAGGCAGATTCCCAGGCATCATCTTAAGGTCTAAACAATATTTGATTTTGAGGTGCTTAATTTCCACAGTCTCTTCCGAGGGACCAGACTGCCTCAACAGGCATTTTATTTTTCCTGCCTTTTTTAGGGAATCAGCCTGCCTGTGCTACTTGGTCATTCGGTCCTGAGGTTTTTTACATTTTTCCAAGCTGGCTTTTTGGAGTGTGCAGAACTGAATCTCCCGGGCTGATTTGATTTCAACTGTCGCTCCCAGCAAACTGGAGCTTTACTTGTAGCACCCTGGTTTTTATTGCCAGCCCCTGCAGGAAGGACTGGTAGTTTATTTTCCTGGGGCAGAGTCACACAAATGAGAAGCGTGGATGTGTTGTACCTCTGGAACTTTAGCGGATTTCAACCACTGCGGTTTTTTTTCCCTCCCCTAGGCGATTTTGCATTTACCGACGGAACTACTTTAGAGTTTTTATTTTTACTAGAGACGTTATTAAAATTCAAACAACCTTGTGCAAAAGGCAAACACGTGGAATTGCTGCAGGTTGTAGGGGTTGAAGCCAAAAGGTCTTTGTAAGCCGACATCACCTGCCCTAGACCTGACTGGGTCGGGCAGTTTATTCCTCATGTGTCATGTTGGAGTTACAAGATCACCCCGAGCCACTAGAACCTGTCAGTAGAACCGTGCTACACTCGGTTTGCTATTGTAGCAAAGCCTTTTGTAGATTTATACAATAAAACTTTGAAATATCTGCTTCAATCGCTTCCTGCCTCATTTTCTGGTCTTTCTTCCTCGGTTATGGGCAACTCAAGTATCTGCTGTCCTGTGAAAAATTGGGGGTTTTGGGGGTTACTTGGCTCATGAAAATCCTTGTTCTCAGCACAAGCACGTGGCTGATATCAAAATGAAATTCTCTGAGTCTTTCAGACTCTAAAACTGAGTCAGACGGAGCCCGTGAGGTTGGGAGAAGTGGCTCTTTGTGGGACTGTGGATTGTGCAGGGCTCTTGTTGGGAACGGCTGAGAGAAGGACCATTGAGACGGGGACAATCACATTCCCACTCCATGTTTGAGAAATAACATTCCCAGAAGAGCTGAGGAAAATCAGGACAAGGTAGAGAAACAAAACCTCACTCAGCTCTACTTGACAGCGAGAGAGCCTTTGTGAGGGAGAAGCACCAGCACTCGGCAGAGCCCCAGGAGCTGGTGCTTTGTTACCTGATGGGTTCTCATTTCCTTGGGTTCGTTATCTCTAAAACATCCCGGGATTATTCAGGCTGGAGCCCGGGAACTCAGCAAGGAAAGGAGCTCAGGGTGTTTTAAACTGAAATGTTTGTTTTTGCCATAGATTGGGCTCAAATTTCTGGCCCCAAAGACGTTCAGCCCAGGGATGGAGGGCCCTGCCTCTGCAAATCCTGAGTTTTCCAGAAAATCTTTGCACTCAGATGGATTTAACCTCATTCCCTGCTCCATCCCTGGTGTTTCTCCAATGATGAAGGAAAAGAGTCCAGGGTGCGATGCAGCTGGGAATGTGCACGTGCGTGGGTCAGCTGGAGAAACCAACGGACAGGGAATAAACTCCCAAAGAACCTCCCAGATGTCCCTCTGGAGCTCAGGTTGGAGAGGCAGAGAGGACCTGCTGGCCAGAGGAGCCTCAAGCAGAGCTGGTGACCTTGGTGCCCCCAGTTCTTTGCAGCTCATTCGGCCATGAACTCTCAGCAAGAGCGAGAAGGAAACTTGAAAGGTGCAATTTGGTTCCACAGCTGAACTCTGCCTTCATTAACAGTGAAAAAAAGCTTTGAGGGGACAGACCGGTGACAAAAATGCATCCAGAGTCACCCCATCCTGGGGCAGTGTAGATAAACTACAGGAGAGCAGGATTAGACTTCCCATGGTCTATGGACATGGCCAAAAGTGCCATGGCCAATCCAATCCTTGCAAAGCGAAAAGCAAGAGCTGCACCAACACTTCCAGAAGGGTTTGGACAACGCTCTCAGGCACACGATGGGATTTTTGGGGTGTTCTGTGCAGGGTCAGGAGCTGGACTTTGGTGATTCATGTGGGTCCCTTCCAGTTCAGGAAATTTGAGGGTTCTGAGCTCAGGTGGAGGCGCTGAGCTCTTCCAGCAGAGGGGGGCAGAACTCCACTGTGCACCGTGGGAATTAAACCCTGGAAAAACGCTAAGGAGGGAAAAATCTGTCCTTGGCATCATCCAACCCCACAGGGCCCATTCCCACGGGATATGGGATCAGGGGTTGCTCAGTGAGGGAGGTCTGGGAGAACGGACAAAGAGGGGTCAGGTGGAGAGGGGATGAGGACTGATGGCCAAAGCCACACTGGAGGGACATGGACAGGGTGGGGATGGGAGGAGGGGAAGGAAGATGAGGCTGGAAAATTCCTGTCTGTGCCAGGTAAACTCCTAAAGTTTCCAATTTTGTCCCAGAGTCCTCCAGGTTTGACTCTAACCATTGTTACTTCCTTGCTTTCTGGCAGTTCCAGATGAAAATTTCCAGAGGGTCATTGGACCTACACTCGTTAATTAATGATAAAATGCCTGATTACTGCTCCTGGCTCTCGGAATAGGGAGTCACCTGGAATAGATGCAGCCCAGGGATGGATTAACTGCCTCAAACTACTGAAATCCCCCTCAAAATCAGAGTGGGAGCCACCCCTGTGTTCTCTGAGCCAGATCAGAAACGCAGAGATATTCCCAGAGGAAACAGCCTCGGGTTGCACCAGGAGCGGTTTGGATTTTAGAAAACAATTCTCCACTGGACGGGTGGTCAGGCATTGGATCACTCTGGAATCACCGTCCCTGGAAGTGTCCAAAGGCCTTGGGGATGTGGCACTTGGGGACAGGGGTTGGTGGTGGATGTGGCCGTGCTGGGTTGGGGTTGGCCTGGATGATCTCAAAGGTCTTTTCCAACGATTCTCTAATTCTGTGAATGCTGGAGCAGGTGCATGAGGCCAGGCACCTACAGAACTGAGAAAAACGTCATTAATCCTTGATCATTTTTACTTGATCATTTTTATTTGATAATTTTTATTTTCCTTCTTTCCTTATTACGACTGGACTGGTGGGGATCCTTAATTTGCTTATTCAGGACAGCTTAAAGAAAGAGCCAAGATGGACCTGTTGCACAGAAGAATTATTTTATAGATTCACAAAATGTTTTGGGTTGTGGGGGACCTTAAAGATATCCGGTTCCACCCCCTGCCTTGGGCAGGGCCACCTCCCACTAGACCAGGTTGCTTTATTAATTTTTTTCCTTGTTTTTAGCCTTTTTTTTACCTTCTATCTCCTTTTCTAATCACAGAGATCGCACCGTTTGGTGATGTAAATCATATTTATTGACTTTCTGGCCAGGCGCAATGGCTCCCCTGGATCTCCTTTCCCCACGTAATTAAGGAAAGCTGTGAAATTCCCAATATTGACACAATGGGCTCTAATGGCTCCACTTATCACATCCCAACGATGTCCTGGGCGCTCACTCCCATCACGGAACAGGATTTGTCCCAGACCTGTTCCTGCAACGCTCATTTGTCCCAAGGATGAGTTGCAGGGGGGTTTTGGGTCTTTACAGCTGATTCTTAATCGTTAGGAATTGAAATTTTCCTATGTGCATCCGGCTCAGTTCCTGAAAAAAAATTTATGGTATTTATTACGGAAGACACGGCCATTTTCACTGCTTTTTGGGATGTATTTAGGGATTTTTAGGATCCTGTTAAGTTAAAGCGATCCTGCAGCGTCAGTGTGGTTTTCAGCCATTCCACCTTGGATATTTATGAACTTTCAGCTCGTTAATTTATATTTCTGGAAGAAAGGGAATTTACAAGGACATGGAGTGATGAGACAACTGGGAATGGCCTCAAGATGAAGGAATTTGGATTTAAATTGGATATTGGGAAGAAATCCTCCCCTGTGAGGCCCTGGAATGGAATTCCCAGAGAAGATGTGGCTGCCCCATCCCTGGAAGTGCCCAAAACTATTTGGACAGGACTTGGAACAACCTGATCCAGTGGAAGGTGTCTCTGCCCATGGCAGGAGCTGGAATAAGAACATTTTTCCGGTCCTTTCCAACCCAAATCATTTTCTGATCCGATGAATTTATATCCTGCAAAACCAGGGACTCCCAAACTCACTAAAAGCCTTCATGTTTCTGATATGGAGTTGATGAGTTTTTCCATCGCTCAGACAGTATTACATAAAAAAAATTGAAATATGAGTCGCACTAGAAAATCAGATTTTATTTCATCCCGAATCTTACAGAACCGCTTGATGGCATAAAGGGTTTTGTGTTTTTCTAAAGGAGTAGAATCTTGACATTTTCAAAATGAGCCTTTTTGACTTCTTCTGTCTGAGAAGCACCACTTAAAAATTTACATCAACTTAAAAAAAAAAAAAAAAAGAAAGAAAAAAAGAAAGGTTAGAAAGCTCAAAAAAAGATCTGGAATTTACTGTTTGGGGACTCTGAGGCTTGTGCTGGGTTGGTGCAAGAAGAAATGTCTTTTTCCAGCTTCATTTTAATCTGCTGAAATACCAGGAGAGTTTCTCATCTGACCTGACTTTGCTCTAATTTGCCCTCTCCTGATTCGATTATTCAACTACATAAACTCGGATATTTCCCTTGCTGCAAGATTTCCACTCTCTACGCTCCTCTGCTGCAGGAATTTCAGGGACTTGGAATATTCCGGGTGTCACTGGAATGGTGTGAAACCCTTCCCTGCCCAGAGCAAGGTCAAGGGATGACCCCTCCTTGTGACCAGGAATACAAAACCTGCGTTACACACCTGGAAAAATACAAATCCATTGGAGACCCCAAATTCACTGATGATTTTGACAGCAGGAAAAATGGCAAACTTCAGGTTTTTACCTTAAATAACGGCCTTAAAATCTGTCCTAGGTTTGGGCAGTGATGTCAGGGAGGTCTCAAGGAAGAGATCCCAGAATCCCAGAATGGTTTGGGTTGGAAAGAACCTCCAAGATCGCCTCATTCCATGGGCAGGGACACCTTCCACTGTCCCAGGCTGCTCCAAGTCCTGTCCAACCTGGCCTTGGACACTTCCAGGGATGGGGGAGCAACAGCTTCTCTGGGAATTCCATTCCAGGGCCTCCCCACCCTCAAAAGGGGGAATTTCTTCCCAATATCCCATCTAAATCTACCCTCTGGCAGTTTGAAGCCATTTAAGGGTGAAGGCAGGAAGGAAAATTGTTTACAATTGATTCCACTATTCTGTGTGGGATCCTCACCAATATTTTGTTTTCGGAGATCACATCCACCTCACACAGAGCATTCCCATCTCCTGGTGTGGAAAATGAGGGACAAGAGTTGGAACAGAGGACAGCGTGGGGTTTCCCAGGAAAGCAGCTCCAACACCGCCCTGTGCTTCCCCTGCTCGGTTTCCTCAGAAATCACCATCATTTTTTAACTCCTGTTCAGTTAAAGTCCCTAAATCTCCCTGCAATCAAGCAAAGGAGGCACTAATTCACCAAATATTCCAGAGATCCTTGTCCCTGAGGACTCCCCTGCACAAAAAGTTCCGGAAAATCAAATTCATGCTGAACCGAGGCACGGCCTTGTCGGAAATTACCTGGAAGGATTTCAGGCCTGGGCCTTCAATGAATTTCAGAATTAAGGTGACATTAAAGCAGCGAGGGTCACTTCCCTCTGGCCTGATCGGAAAGGTGTGGCTGGGAATGAATTAAGCTTGGCTCAATTAATGCCACCTTTGATCCTCATTAAATTCAGCCACGCAGGCGTTTAGGCCGGCCTAAGTCCTTCCAGTGTCACAGTCAGCCCTGAGGGAAGGCTGGGAATTGGCACAGAAACTTCTGGAAAAACATCCAGGTGGAGAAAGTGTCACCAGTAAATTCTGCTCTGTGGAGCTGAGGACAATTTCCTGGGAATCACAGAATTCTTGGATGGGGCTTGGAGCAACCTGGCCTAGTGGGAGGTGTCCCTGCCCATGGCAGGGTTTGGAATGAGGTCGTCTTGAAAATCCCTTCCAATCCAAATTATTCCATGATTTTGTGGTATTGGGAGAGCAGGAGCCTTGTGTTTCTCTTTCCCACCAATCCGCGAGTTCCTGTCCTGGACAAAACCACTCAAATATTCCCAGATTTTACTCGGCATCAGGATATTTCCCTCATCACGGTCATTCCAAGTGAAATTCAGATTAAACCTCACCTCAGCACTGATGCAGCTTTGCAAAATTCCTGTACAACCCAAGCACCTGGAATGGCAGAGGAATGCCATGAAAATCCAGGAAATGTTGCTTCCTTCCCTACATGAGTTTGGAACAGCTGCTCGATGTCATTTTTTTTTAATATGTCACCATAGAATCTGTCAAAATCACGCAAAATCTACATTTTTCCTGACAATCTTCACTGGGTTTTTTTAAATTTCTTTTCCCTTCAATCAGATTTGATAAAGAGGCTGAGCGCTTTCAACATCCCTGATGTTGCCTCCTAAATAAAGATCCCAAAAGGATGAAAAAGAGGGGAACATCCACACAGCTGATTTCTCGTGGAATCATCACAGGAAATTTGGGATATTTGTCACCTTTGTCAGCAGAAATCCCTGCCTGGCAGCCCCTCAGGCAAAAGAGCGGAGTTGTGCTGGCTAAAATCCTGCAGAGTGAAAAAGGGCCTGGGAGAAAGGAAAACAAACAGGGAAAACCTGTCTGGTGAGGTGATTTGGGGTTATTTTCCTGCCTCTCCAGGAACTGGGCATGTTTAATCCCAATTTTCCAAACCCAGCATCCCATGGATGTCACAAGCCTGGGCATCAGCTCCGTTTGCCATCCAAGAAAGGAAAAACTCCACTGAATGGACCCAATTCATGCCAAACTTTCCAACGTGTTCAGGGCACAGAAAAAAATCCAATTTTCTGCCCCTTTCCATGCTGATGTGGCTTTAGTCATCCACCTTTTCCTGCTTTTGTGGAAGATTCTCCCCACAGCTCATTAAATCATTGCTTAATCCGGATTTTTGTGCAATTTTGACTATCAGAAGAAATCAAGGAATTCTGTTTTCCCTCCCTGCTCAGCAATTTGTCTGCAGCTTTACCTGGCTGCTGAAATCCAGGTGTGACCACAGAGTCCAGAGCTGCCAAGAGAAAAGCTTGGGGGGGTGAAAAAATAAAAAGCAATAACAAATAATTTCCGAAATAAATCAAATAAGGAACCCCTGAAACACTCAGGCCCTGCCAGGAAGGACTTTAATAAACATTCCGAGCTTGTTCCTGTGCTGCTGAGGCTTTACCTCGCCGAAAGTACAAAACGTCAATCAGGATTTTCTCTGCTGGAAGCAGGAACCCAAATCTCTATGGAAACCAGACGGAGGTGACGGTGCCTATGGAGAGGTTTTCTGCATAGATTCCCATCCTCACAGTTTTACATTTGCCCGAGATTTTATTGCCACCGTAGTTCTGGAAAAGATAAAAAAATGTTTTATCTTCCCCTGGACTGCAGATCCTGACGTTGTTGTTGCTTTTTCCTCTCCTTCCTTCTGCCTCCTCCAGCCTCAGTCAATGAATCCTTTGGTTTCATTTATTTACTGCCACATTAGGAAAAATTAAATTATTCATGCAGGTGACAAATGAACCCTGAATCCAACAAATCCCCTCCACGGAGGATGTCAGGACAGAAGGAGGATTTGCAGCCTCCCAGGATGGGTTTGAACAGGGGATATTTTGGGAGCAGACAGGGCCCTCACTGCAGCACAAATATCAGTGGGAGAACAAGATAAAGGAATTTTTTTTTTTTTTCAATTCAAAAAGTATCGTATCCTGACTTCACTCAGCCCTGACTTCTTGCAAACAGAGCCCCAAATTTTTCTGTTTGGCAGCTGATCTCGGAACCCTCCAGCATCTCATGCTGAGCATCCCAGAGGAGCGTCCTGCTCACAGTTCCTTTTCTTGCCAGGAGCCAAGCCAGGAAACAAAGCTCTCGGAGCTGCTCTGTGGGTGGGTGGTTTCCCTTTCCTTTTTGCTGCTCAGTTTCCAGCTCTTGAGCAAGAAAAAGAGAGAAATTGGTGAATTTTTCAGCATCTGAGGAGCCGAAGGGGTGAATTCTCCACTGGAGAAAAGTTCAGGAGTTGTTCTGTGCCTGCCGTGGTGGATTTCAAATGGAGTTTGGTTGGGCTCAGGGTTGAAAGATCAGAGACAAATCCTCAAATTAAAAAGCTCCCAGGCGGGAAGGCAGGACTGTGGGGTGCCAAGGGAGCAGGGAGGGTTCAGAGTGAGGGGTCAAGGGACAGACTTCACAAGCTGGAGGGATATAAAAAGCAGCCGTGACGTGGCTGTGACGACTGCGCGGTGACGGTGGAGGTGACAAACCATGAGGACCTTGGCCCTGCTCCTCCCAGAGTCATTAAATCCCTGCCAGATCCGACTGCAAATCGCCGGGAGCTGCCACTCCTGGGGTGGGGCTTTAATAAATGTCCCTGCAGGAGATGCTGGGAGTGGTGTCAGCTCTGAATCCTGCTGCTCCTTGGGCCTTGAATCCGAGCCACCGCCTGTCCCCCGCTGGTGTCGATTTTCCTGTCGCTCATCCCTGGGAAGGGAAATGGCTACAAACCCATTCTCCGTGTTACTGCCTGGAAGTGCCGGAGGTTTTCATGGAATCACAGAGGGGATTGGGAGGGAAGGGACCTTGGAGAGTGTCTTGCTCCAACTCTTCTGCCATGGAGCATCTTCTGGGCTACTCAAAACCTCATCCAGCCTGGCCTTGGGCACTTCCAGGGGTGGGGCAGCCGCAGCTTTCCTGGGAATTCTGTCCCAGGGCCTCCCCACCCTCCCAGGGAAGAATTCCTTCCCAATATCCCATCCATCCCTGCCCTCTGGCAGTGGGAAGCCATTCCCTGCGTCCTGTCCCTCCATCCCTTGTCCTAAGTCCCTCTCCAGCTCTCCTGGAGCCCCTTTAGGCACTGGAAGAGCCTCTAAGACCTTCCAGTAGCCTTCCCTTCTCCAGCTGAACATTCCCAGCTCTCCCAGCCTGGCTCCAGAGCAGAGGGGCTCCAAACCTCCTGAATTTCCTCCTCTGGACTTGCTCCAACAGATTTCGTTCTGGCACAATCAATGGCATCGCAGAGGGAATTCTGGGAATCTCCATTTCCTCTGGGGGAATGATGTTGTCCCCCCGCTTCACAGGAACATTATTTATCGCACACTGCAGCTCACAGATCGTGTCCTAAACTATTTTTAAAGCTCTTTAAAGCTTATATTTTCTCAGTTCAGCTCATTTTTCCCAATAGCTGGAGACAGCAAGACAGCCCCTTCCTGCCTGCAGAAGCCTTTCCTGCACTGGAAGTTTCAGAATATGGAAAACTGGGTGGTAAAAATTGGTTTAAAAGTTCTCCACATTCCTTTCTGTGACTGATGCTCTCGGATCCAGGAGGTTCATTCTGGCTCCTGACTAACCCTAAAATTGTCCATGGGGCCGTGTTTCACCCAGGGTTGCTGCTGTGATCCAATGATTTTTTTCATTTTGACGTTATTAATGCATCAAAAATCCTTTCAGCACCAGGAGTTTCTCCTTTCACACCGGTTTTTTTTTTTTTTTTGTCTTATCTGTTGTGCCATTCGTCACTCTTATTTCACACCCAATAATGCCCCATTTTAAACTTTATAAATCTCTCAGCTCCACCTGGACCTGTCCTGTGCCTCCTCAACAGGTCCTTGCCCAGAGCTGCCGTGGGTTGCACCTTGCTGATGGAATATCTGGCATCATCATTGATGATTTTGGAGAGAATTTTTCTGTTCCCGATGAGTAAATCCCTCTGTTGTCATAACTCACACCCTCTTGGGACTTGATTGAGCTTTTCCTTTTCTCAGTCTGAATTTCACTGAGATACTGCGAGGACCACCCCTGGAGAAAATTCCCCAGCTTCCCCCTGCCTCTGCTCTCTGAGAATATTCCTCTTTCCCCATCTTTGCCGGGACCCTTTTTCCGAGTTTTTTCAACCGGTACGTTCTCGAACGGCAACGCGGAGAGAATTCCAGTGGGGGCGAGCTCGGATCTTCTCTCGGGGAATTATCTCCACCCCGGGACGTGTGAAAAAAATGCAGGAGCCGAGTTGTCCCTGGGGCAGGACACTGCTGAGAGTGCGAGGGACATGAATGGCTCGGGGAGCCGAGCGAGATCCGAGATCCGAGATCCGAGCGCTTCCATGGCTGCTGTTGCCACGGAGACGCTTCCTTGGCATCTGCATAACGAGCACTCCCCTGCCATTAACTCCGGGAGAAACGAGGCTCCCAGGTACCCGGCGATGAGGAGACAGAACGACAGAGCCGGAATTTGAAAAGGGAAAATACCCTCGGAGGCTTCGACAGCCAAAGGAATCCAAAGCTCCGTGCGTGGGACTGGAGAGGGGTTTCCACACCGGGGCTTTTCTCCTGTGATGGAGCCTCTGAGCCAAAAGCAGAGTGAGGATGGTGAAAAGAGACCTGAACCACTTTATTTTCTCTGCATGCAGCAAATATTTAGGTCAGGAGCTGAGATTCTCTAAATCTGGGAGGAGTTTGTCATTTCTGCTCTTCCCAGAAAGAATTCTCATCCGTGAGTTATTTGGGGGGATAAGGAGGAGGAATCATAAAATTATTGAACGGTTTGGGATGGAAAGGGCCTTAAAGATCATTCACGTCCCTTGCAAAGGGACACTTTCCTCTAGAGCTGGTTGCTCAGAGGCCCATCCGACCTGGAATTGATAGGAAAAATTCCCACAAATTTATCCAGAACTCTTCACACATCAAGAGAAAGATCCCCACTGTGAGAAATGGGGTTTGAATCCTTTCACCCCTCTAAAGGAGAGGCAAATCCACATGTGCCACAGGTGTGGGACTGGCTCAGGACTCGGGAGCTGTAGGACAGGAATGGCTGGGGAGCTGGAAGAGATGGAGCCACAGGACTGCAGAGAATTTGGAAATTCAGGCCTGGAATCATCCCTCAAGGGGTTTTCAGATCTTGCAGAACCCCTTTCTGTGAGATGTTTCCAAGAAGCTCCCAGCCCTGGTGTTCTTTGGGTTGTTTTTTCCTGCTCTCCTGCTATTCCTGGCCTTTGGGCCAGCTCCAGAATCTTCTGGAAAATCAGCCATCATGGTCTATTCCATAGATTTTTTTTTTCCTGAGTGGAAACACTGAGCATTTTAAAATGTCGCTAATAAGTGAGTCCAAACCTGCCCTTGGAGGAGACAATTTTGAGCTCCCTGGTGTCTGTGTTTATCTTTTCCTTGGTTTGGGATTTTTCAAGGGAAAACAAAGCATTGTTCTGCAGCTCCAGCCAGCCCCAGCTCCCAGTTTTAATCAAAGGCATCCATTCTTTCACCCCCAATTATCTGCGAGAGTGGCCTAATTTGCATCGTGCCCTTTTCCCGAAATGACACAGTAAAAGCATTTTCTCATTATTCCCCTGACTCTATCATTACTGCTGTCAGGATGACTCAGTTCTAGACAAGGATTTTTGTCTGAGAACCTCAGGTTTCCTGTCAGTCCCTGAGCCTTTCAGCTGCCGCTTTGCTGTGATTAAAGATGCTCCTTTGTCGCCCTGTTAATCCCACACTTTTCCCAGTGCTGGACCGCTGGGATGCTTTGCAAACTGGCAAAATGATGCTGAGAAGCCTCTGGATGATGATTAAATGTTCACAGTGGAGCTGCCGGAGCTGTTTGTGTCCAATCCCAGGTGCCCAGGCTGCCCCTCGGGTGTCGCCTTCCAACCCTCCCACCCTCACCCTGCTCTGCTCCAAGCCACAAAATCATGGAATGGTTTGGAAGGGATCTAAAAATCATCTCATTCCAACCCCTGCCACGGGCAGGGACACCTCCCACTATCCCAGGGTGCTCCAAGCCCCATCCAACCTGGCCTTGGACACTTCCAGGGGCAGCCACAACTTCTCTGGGAAACCTCACAACCAAGAATTTCTTCCCAAAATCCCATCCATCCCGGCCCTCTGGCAGTGGGAAGCCATTCCCTGTGTCCTGTCCCTCCATCCCTTGTCCCAAGTCCCTCTCCAGCTCTCCTGGAGCCCCTTTAGGCACTGGAAGGGGCTCTGAGGTCTCTCTGGATCCTTCCCTTCTCCAGGCTGGGCATTCCCAGCTCTCCCAGCCTGGCTCCAGAGCAGAGTGGGTGTTTTCCTTGCCACACAACCCCAATCCACAAACCCCAGTTTCTGGCAGGGATCAAGAATTGTCTGGGATAACCTAAAACTCTTTCCCCCATCCCTTTACAACCAAGCAGCTCAACTCTCCTGCTTGGAGTTTTACAGACTCCTAACAAAACCTTCCCGAATATCAGCCCAGGCTGGAGCTTCCCGCTCTGTCTCCGAGGATTTCTTTGCTGCAGGGGCTTTTATCTGTCTGTTCCTTTGAAACTCCCCGTCTGCTGCCTGTTCCCAGCTCGCTCTCTGCCTCACATATGTGAAGCTCGAATCCTTTCCCTCACAGCTCCCGCCTGTTTGCTGCAGTCTTTAAATTAAAAAAAAATTTAAAAAAAGGACTCTAGCCAGGCAAAAAAATGATGATTAATGGCCTCATGCAAAGACAGAGCAGCCGTCCACAATCTGTATCAGCAGCACAGCTGAGCCCTCACAGTTCTCTCTTCTCATTCCTTTGTGTGTGTTTGTGCTTTGCCTTTTTCTGCTTTTCTTTCTTCGATGGCTCCAGAAGTCCATCATTATATCCTGGAACTCTCCCTCCCTCCCCCCCGGGACAGATGGAGCTGATCGAAATGGTAAAGGGGAAAAGAGGCAGCGTTAGCTCAGCTCTGCTAATGGAAAAGCATCTCCGGATGTAATTGGGAATGAGAACGTGGAATGGGGTAAAGATACCTGGATACTCCTTACAGAGAGAAAAAAGGGGTTTTACCATAATCATAAAAACCCGAAATGTGGCTTTTGTCCCCTCAGAGCTGCTCACCTGGAAGAACAGAGCTGAAACCAGACAGGGAGAGCCCCATGGACAGCCTGGAGTTGAACATTCCCTGGGAAAAAGCCTGGGAGCAGCAACACCAGCTGACAGTCGGTGTCATCTGCCAGCCTCGGCCACCGCCGGGCCAGGATCCGCACCCAGAGCTCCTGGTTTATCTCCCAGTTTTCCCTTCTCCTCCAGTGGGCAGCAAAAAGAGCAGCGTGGGAGCAGATGGAGCTCCAGAGGGAACAGGGAAAGCTTCCCTGAGGACAGGGGGACAGGGACACACATGGGCCACTGCGGCAGGGGCTGAGGGAAGAGCCTGCAGGCTTCCCTCCTTTGCTGCTCCAAAACCTCAGGCAAATCCATTTTTTTCTGTTTCCTCCCTTTGTCTTGGTTCTGTAGGGTGAAGGGGCTCCTTTCACTGCTCAACTCCTGATCCTACAGAGCCTCGATTCTGTTCTGGGCCATGGGATGGTCCTGGAATGGTCTTGGAACGTCAAGAGCAGCTGTTCCTGTCCAGAAGTGGGAGGAATTTCTTCCCAATATCCCATCTAATGCTGCTCTCTGAACTTTAAAGCCATTCCCTGTGTCCCGTCCCTCCATCCCTTGTCCCAAGTCCCTCTCCAGCTCTCCTGGAGCCCCTTGAGGCACTGGAAGGGGCTCTGAGGTCTCCTTGGAGTTTTCTCTTCTCCAGGCTGAAAATTCCCACCTTTCTTAGGCTTTTCTCATGGGAGAGGTGCTCCAGGCCTCAAATAATTTTCGAGCTCCTCATCCAGAATCGCTCCAGAGCCGGCAGCCTGGGAGCTCACAGGAACCAGAGCTCAGCCTGCAATAGTTAAAGAGCACAGGTTTAGATGGAAAATTGGGAAGAAATTCTTCCCTGGGAGGGTGGGGAAGCCCTGGAATGGAATTCCCAGAGAAGCTGTGGCTGCTCCATCCCTGGAAGTGTCCCAGGCCAGGTTGGATGAGGTTTGGAGCAACCTGGGACAGCGGAAGGTGTCCCTGCCCCTGGCAGGGGTGGGATGGATGATCTTTAAGGTCCCTTCCAACCTGAATCATTCCATGATTCCATTTTATTTAAGCTGATTTTGGTGGAGAGGACAAGAAACTCAAGCAGCAGCTCCTGCCTTGTGTCCCTTTCCTGCTCATCCTCTCTGGAGAAAAATAAAATTGCAGCACAAACGTGCCTGGCTGCGACTGCAGATCCGGATTAAATCAGAATGCAGTTACAGATAATAAAGCCTTGCCCAGCATGGTTAAAATGACATCAAAATGTGTTTTGCACATGGAATTCCAGGCTCAGGCTGGGAAAAACGAAGGCCGTGGGAGCTCTGAAATCAAGCAGCGGCCAGGAGGCTCAAACTCATCTGTTCTCATCCAGATCATTATTCTGGGCTGAATCTTAAGTGAAAATTGAGTCTCCTCGGTGCTTTCCGAGTGTTATTTTGCATTTTACACAGTTTTTTACATTTGTTCTCTGCCTCCTCCTTTCAGGAAAGTCGTCCACAGCGCAGAGTGAAAAGGCACTTAACCTTGAGTTCAAACGGTTGGTATCTCCACTTGTGAAATTGGATTTGATTTTTGCAAATGGCAAAAAAAAAAAAAAAAAAGAAAAATTCTGCCTGAGGGTAAAGGTTTGTATTCAAGGAGAAAAAAAAGAGTGCGAACCTGGCCCTGGAGTTTTCCACTGCATGTTTTTCTTGAGGAGGAAGAACAGTCCACGTGTAAATGCATTAATGAGATAAATAAGGACAGGGATTGTACAGGCTGTTCCAGGCTGGAGAGAGACATTCGCGAGGAGAGAAAAATACATTTTGGGCTAATAATTCGTGTGTCAGTATCCAGCACACACTTCCAGCTGGGATCTTATACATTGGGAGAGAGAGGGGTTGCTTGGAGAAGGAAAGTCAGTAAAGATAATAATAATAATAATAATAATAATAATAATAATAATAATATTTCTAACATTATATTATTATAATATTCTATTATGCTATTATTATATTAATATTTATATTATTATATATTATTATTATTCATAGCCAGCTTAAATTTATCATATCTCAGAAGAAAAAAACATAATAAAACAATGTTCGTTCAATTTCCAACCTGAACTTTGGATTTTTCCCCTCTGAGAAAAGGTTTGATTATTTTTCTCTGCGGTGTAAACTCCGTCATTTTTTGCCCATTGAAACCTGCTGATTTTCCAGAAATCCAGCTCTAAAACCGGATTTGATTTTAGATTTGGGGATTTGGTCGTTGTCACCAGCCCTTCATGTAATATTTTTTACTCCAAGTTGAGGAATGAACATGAGCTCAGCCGGCAGTTTCACAAAAGAGTCCCTGAATTCTGGTTTTCCTTGAAAAATGATCTGTGCTGATTCCAGGGAATCAGTTCTTACCGCGTTCCTGATCGGTAAATTCAGGACAACACAATATCCTGAGTATTTTAAATGGCACTTGACACCTGAATCAACTGCTTTTTCTGCTGACTTTAAAAGATTATTTATGAAAATAAACAGCCAAAGCTCACCCGAACCCTATAATTCAATAAAGGTAAATTCATTCCTTGTAGGGCTGAATCAGGGTGTTGGTAAAACATGAAAAATCCCACACAAAGACCCAACAACACCACCAAAAAAACCCCCCAAAGCCAAGAAAAACAGAAGGAAAAGTGGATTTAACTTTTATTTTAGGAACAAAGAGGTGAATTTGTTTCATCTGCACTAACAGGGGTCTTGCTTAAGTGTAGGGCCAGCCGGAAAAAAGACTTTTACAGGTCCTGGGCTCTATGTACGAACTGGTTTTATCCAGTGAAAAGCTGGAAAAGAATTTCCAACTCCAGAACAGCCTCTCCCGACTTCTGCAATTCATGGCCTGACCTACTTCAGGGGACAGGTTATTAAATTCTCCCAGCAGTTCCTGTACCTGCCCGGCAGCCAGAGCTCCTGCAGTAATTCCCTTCTGAAATACTCCCGGCCTTTTCAGGAAGATCCAGCTGTGCACAAAGGGAATCTATCCCCATGGTTATTTATCCGACTAACCCAGGTTTGTATCACATTTTTGGTTTGATATTGATGGAAATGTTTATGCTTGGCTTCCTGGCCCGGGATTTGGATTTGATTTCATGCAACAAATGAAAAAATCACCCAAACCATTGAGCTGTCCCGGATCCCTCTTCTCCCCGTGGATTTTATTCAAGGTGGAGTTTCACAGAGTCATTTCGGTTGGAAAAGACCTTTAAAATCACCGAGTCCAAACACCAACCCGTGTCCCCAAGTGCCACAGCTCCAAATCTTTTAAATCCCTCCAGGGGTGGTGACTCCACACGTCCCTGGGCAGCCTGTCCCAATGTGGGACAAACATTGATAAAGAAATTTTTCCTGACATCCAACCTAATTCTCCCTGGCGTAATTTAAGGCCATTTCCTTTTATTCACTTTAGCATTGAATTATAGATCATTGTCCCACATCCCAAGGGACAGGGAGTGGGAAGGGACCTTCCTAATATCCAATCTAAACCTGCTCCCTGTCAGTTTGAAGCCTTTCTCCCTTGTCCTGTCACTCCAGGCCCCTGTAAATTCTCCATCTTCCTTAAAGGTTCTGTTCAGGTCCTGGAAGGCCACAAAAAGGTCACCCCAAAGCCTTCTCCAGGCTGAACAATCCCAATTCGCTCGTTTTTTTCCTCACAGCAGAGCTGCTCCATCCCTCTGATCAATTTTGTGGATCCTGTTTCTAGCGGGGTAACACGGGTGGGACGTCACTCCCGAGCTGGACACCTCCCGCAATAAATGGGATGTGAAGGAGCCTCTCCTGGATGCTCCTCAGACCAAGCCCCGCAGAGTCTGACACCACCTGAAATTTGATTTTTAATTGCGTTGTGCGATCTCTGTCAGCCCGGGGCACCGCGGCCGCGCTCAGCCGAACTGCAGCTCTTCCCCAGAGCTGCTCGCCTCCGTCACGGCGCTGCCACCTCTCATTAGCGCCTTCCCGAAGGAAATCCAGGCAGACGCAGCTGGCCTGGCGCAGCCCAGCGTGGGTCAATTCCACGGAACAGCGGGATTCATCAGGAACGAGCGCTGGAGAAACCCGCGATGGAGAAATAAATGAGGAGAGACTTCAGAGCGCACCTCGCGCATCTCTAATGGATTTGCTTGCCACAGGAAATGACAGCTTTGACGGGATGGGGCTTTTTTAATTTTTTTTTTTTTTTCCCCGTTGGAACATTGAGTCCCAGACTCTGAGCACAGCACAGCTCCTTCCACGGGCTCTGAAATGGAGATGAAAGCAAATTGTTAATCAATCGCGGGTTAGCAGAGGCGCCGTGCCGAGAGATGGATGAGGCAGCGCCCGGCTCTGATGTTCCTCTTGACGTTCCAGACTGAAAGTTGATCTTTTAAAGAGGCAGCAAGGAATGGGAGCTGAATCTCTTGTGAGAGCCTGCCTGGAGCAGTGTCCTGGTCTGGGATCCCCATCAGGAGGACGTGGAGCTGCTGGAGCAAATCCAGAGGAGGCCACGGAGATGCTCTCTCTGGGAGATC
Organism: Pomatostomus ruficeps; assembly: GCA_013400735.1. Taxonomy (NCBI): domain Eukaryota; kingdom Metazoa; phylum Chordata; class Aves; order Passeriformes; family Timaliidae; genus Pomatostomus; species Pomatostomus ruficeps. The sequence continues at coordinate 30,077 of VYZT01061351.1, forward strand.
CGGGAGTGTCCAGCCTGGAGAAGAGAAAGTTCCAGGGAGACCTGAGAGCCCATTCCAGCGCCTAAAGGGGCTCCAGGAGAGCTGGAGAGGGACTTGGGACAAGGGATGGAGTGCCAGGACACTTCTTCAAGCTGAAGGAGGAGAGGTTTAGATTGGGTATTTGGAGGAAATTCTTCACTATGAGACCAGTGACACCCTGGAATAGAATTCCCAGAGAAGCTGTGGCTGCCCCATCCCTGGAATTGTCCAAAGCCAGGTTGGACGGGGCTTGGAGCAACCTGGAAGTTGTCCCTGTCCTTGGCAGGAGGTGGAATGAGATGATCTTGAAGGTCTCCCCCATTCCAAACCATTCCATGATTCTGTGATTCTGACTGGGAGCCCACAGCTGCTTGGGGAGAAGGTTCTTCTCTTTCCAGTCATAGCCAAACTGGAGGCCAAACCACCCGTGATGTTTTCAAAAAAGAGGAAATTCTGTATTTATAAAATCTAAGAGATCCTGTGGATAATTCCGTGTCCTTTAAAAACACACACTGGAAAGGTCCAAGGAAACCTCTCCTGCTCTGGAGAGACAAAGATCCCAAACTAACCGGGCTAATGAGGCCAAGCCAATAAAGGCATGGAAAAATCTGAAATTCTTCATCTNGCAGGAGGTGGAATGAGATGATCTTGAAGGTCTCCCCCATTCCAAACCATTCCATGATTCTGTGATTCTGACTGGGAGCCCACAGCTGCTTGGGGAGAAGGTTCTTCTCTTTCCAGTCATAGCCAAACTGGAGGCCAAACCACCCGTGATGTTTTCAAAAAAGAGGAAATTCTGTATTTATAAAATCTAAGAGATCCTGTGGATAATTCCATGTTCTTTAAACACACACACTGGAAAGGTCCAAGGAAACCTCTCCTGCTCTGGAGAGACAAAGATCCCAAACTAACCGGGCTAATGAGGCCAAGCCAATAAAGGCATGGAAAAATCTGAAATTCTTCATCTATAATTCAGTGGGGTCACATCATCCCACTGGGTCCTTGGGCAAAGGCGCGTCCCCGGCTGGGATTTCCTTGCGCTATTTTAGATTCTTTTGGGATTTTTTGCTGGGCAATTGGGCTCTGGGTTGCGGCGATGTAGGAGCTGGAGGGTTTGGAGCCTTCCTTTCACAGAGGCTGTGGCAGAGGATTTGTTTTTTGGCTGCTAATGAGCGTCTGGGGACATTTTAAAGCGTCCGTGTCGCCTGAAAAGGGACCCATTTACCCAACAGCTCTGGAAGGGCTTTATCAGGCAGGAACAACCCAAGCAATTAACGCCGCTGCTTCTCATTAAAATGAGCCCCTTAAATGCAATTAAAGGGTGTCTCAACGCCCCCGGCAAGGCCAGGGGGCTGCCCAGGTGCCAGCAGCACTCACCGCCCACACCAAATTCTGGTTTAAAAAAACTCTCGTTAAAAAATTCTCTTATTTAAAAAACCTTTGTTTAAAGCTCCAGCAGGCATTTTGCAACTCCCTCTCCCAGCCGTTCTTCCCAATCCCAGGATTTTGCTCGTTATTCCTGATTTTCCTGCTGGGAAGCCAGTGCTCTGAGCTGTTTCTCTCTCTTTGTTTTGAAGGACACTGTGCCTGAATTCCCGACCTCCAAGATACTCTCCAGCCTGCAGCTGCATTGCTGACTCACCAGCGTGTCGGGATCTCGCAGTTTTAGGTGTCTGAGGCTGCAGGACACCCACACTGGCACTGTTTGCTTTTTGAAGCGCTCACACGGCGAGATGGACTCCAGGAAATGAGGATTTCTGTCTTCAGGCGTGGACAGAGCTAAAATCTCCTCGTGGGTCTGAACCAAGTGCCTGCCAGAGGAACAGGGCATCCTTTTTTTGTGTTTGCAGATGTCTGAATGTAAAATGCCTCTCAGGAAGAAAAGAATCGACCTTGGATGAATTTAACTGCTTGGGAAGAGGGAGAAAAACAGTGACCTACAGCAAATGCTGTCATCCCCAAGTTCAGCACCTGCGAATGACGAATTTGTGATTCAGCCCCAATCCACGTACAGAAAGGCACTGTAGGACTCTGTGGCTCAGTGAGACCCCGTAATGGGGTAACTCAGGTATTCCAACCGTGATTCATCTCCCAGCATTCAGCTGATTGTTCAGGATGAGAGGAATCACCCTCTGGAAGTGCCTCCTGATGGCAAAGGGGGCTCGGGGTGGCTGCCACAGACGGCTCCGTTTGAGGAATCTCTTTCTGAGTGTTCAGAGGCACAACAGGGCCCAGCCAGAGCTGGAAAATCTGTAATAAAGTCTGCAGCACTCAAGGGAGCTGCTGCTGGCTGCCAGCTGTGTATTGGCTTCTCCGGGTGCTAAACGGATTTCTCAGTGCTGTGCCCGCTCCAGTTTGCATTCCCGCTGTTTATCACCTTCATGGGAAGCTTGGGAGAAGATCCAAGGTGACCTGTGCACAAAATTACAGAATCACAGGATATCCTGAGCTGGAAGGGATCCACAAGGACCATTGAGTCCAGCTCCTGGCCCTGCTCAGGACAACCCCAAGAATCCCACCCTGTGGTTGAGAGCGTTGTCCAAACGCTTTTTGAGCTCTGTCCTGCTTGGGGCTGTGACCACTTCCCTGGGGAGCTGTTCCAGTGGCCAAACACCTTCTGAAAGAAGAATTTTTTCCTGATATCCAACCCAAACCTCCACTGACACAATTTCAGGCCATTCCCTTCAGTCCTGCACTGCCCACCACAGAGAAGAGATCAGTGCCTGCCCCTCCTTTTCCCCTCACGAGGAAGCTGCAGACCCTGATGAGGTCTCACTTCAGCCTCCTGTTCCTCAGCTGAACAAACCAGGTGACCTCAGCAGCTCCTGTCGTGGCTTCCCCTCCAGACCCTTCATCATCCTCACATCCTTTGGACACTCTCTAATTCCTTTATATTCCTTGAATTTACACATGAGCATGGTTTAAAGCCTGCTTGAAGCAAGTTCGTCAGGGCTTTACAAGACTTCTCCAGACCACCAAACTCTCTCTCTGAAGGTTTTTATCCTTAGCAGGCATCATATTTGTGGATGTAAGGATTTTACTCATGGATGACAGAAAAGACTCACCACTCAGTGCCACCAAGGAGCCAAGTCCAGCAGAAATGGGTGGATTTCCCCCTCAGGTTTGTGTGATTAAGAACTTTTTGAGGGCTCTGCCCTGAGTCTGCATTGACTCAGTGGGGTGGGTCTCTCTGAGGGGCCTCAGCAGAGGAAAGAGCTCCCCAGGACCAGCATTTGTGCCAAGGCTGTGCCACCAACAGCTGTGGCCTGGTACTGATTCTGTTGTGATTTTTTGCCTTTTTTTTCCTTATATATTCTCTGTTTTCTCTACACATACATTTGGAGCTCTGTAGTTTATTATTGCATTAGTGACCAGTTTTCCCAGGAGTTTTCCATGCCCTTTCCCTGGGCAGAAAGACAAAACAAGTTCCAGAACCCCTGTGCTCTCTTGGCTCTCCCTGGCTACCGAGGTCTGCGAGATGTTTTCATAAACAAAGTGCAACCAGCACCAAGGGGGGGCTCAGAGACGGGGTTGGACCTGGGGGGACTTGCATTACCACTTGTGGTGCTTTTTAATCAATTATGCAAATTTATTAAACTTACAAAATTGTGTGTACCCCTGTCGGGGAGGGGGCTTTTGTGGACACTCTTCCTTAACTGCCCCTGGAGGCCTCCAAATAAAAATCTGCTTTTATATCCCCTCCTGTACTAAAACTATCTCGAGTTTCATTGCCAGGTTGGGAAAAAGGCAGCAGTAGCACCGTGTGAGCGCAGCTATTCCTCCACGGGAGGTGAAGACACGGACATTTCTGGCCAGTTTGTATCAGATAATCCTGGAAAGGTTTGGGTTGGAAGGGACCTGAAAGATCAGCTCATTCCAACCCTGGACAGGGACAATTTTCACTATCCCAGGGTTGCTCCAAGCCCCATCCAGCCTGGCTTTGGATACTTCCAGAATCGAGGCAGCCACAGCTTTTTTGGGAAACCTGTGCCAGGGCCTCCCCACCCTCCCAGGGAGGAATTCCTTCCCAATATCCCATCTAACCCTCCCCTCTTCCAGCTTAAAGCCATTACCCCTTTCTTCCCGTGAGAGTTTTCTCCTCAAACTGAGACAAACCCCCTCTCTTTTGCCTCCTCGCGCCTTGGAAACCATGAATTTCTGTTTGTTTACAATCAGCTGTTCTGTTTAACTGCGGCACTGCCATTTCCTCTCTGCTGTGCTCTGGGATTCGCTTCCTGGCATGGAACAATCCATTCTTTTCCCTCCATAGTTTCCTGTGCCAAGTTATTTCCCTTCAGCTCTCCCCGTACTCCCCTGCTATGATTCCTTCACTGGAGATCACTGGGGCTGGTGGCTCTGCAGCCCGGACTTTACTGAATGAATCTCTCTGGAGCTCTTATCAGCGCTCCCAACACTCTGATATGAATATTCATGAGCGAAACGACTGCTCAGGAGCTCTTGGGGAAGGCGACAGTGCCAGTCAGCTGCTGCTGCCGAGACGGATCCCAGCCCTCAGCTATAATTACACCCAGAGATGGGCTGTCAGAACAACCCTCACTGGCGGATTAGGGCATTCCTGACTTTCCAGGCGGAAAGAGGGAATTCGCTTATCGCCAGCAACAATATTTCAGGCTGAATATTGCTCCCCTCACTGAAGCACCGCTGCCTGTTGCATCCTAAACGTCGCGGCAATAATACACCAAAAATACAAAGAGCTCATCCAGGGATGGGGCAGCTGCCTGCGGTGAAATGAGTGATCAGAACTGACTGAGGCACCGCTGGGCTCACTTCGTCATCAATAAACGCTGCCTCCCTACGCCCGCAAATGATGAGCTCTGAAAACAAATGGAAGCAATATTGACCATTTTTTAATTGGTTAAGCCTGGAGGATTCACAGCAAGGCCTAAATCCCAGCCCTCGGCGCCTCGGGAAATTGTTCTCCGTCAATAACGCCGGGAAATGGCATTTTAGGGAAGGCTGTGGATGTGCTGCTTTGGGTGACACAGGATAAAGACCAACTGTGCCACCTGGAATCAGCTTTGGGTTCAAGGGAAGGGTGGTGGAATTTGCATTTCTGGATTGAGACTTGAAGAACTTCACCTCTGCTCTGTCATCTTACTCGTTGCACTCCAGTTGGTTTGTTTATTCATTTTCTGTGAGAGAAGAGCAGGAGCTTCCCCCTCTTTTTTAAGTTTAAGGGTTTGGAGCAACTTGGGATAGTGGGAGGTGTTCCTGCCCATGGTAGGGTTTGGAATAAGATGATCCTTCAGGTCCTTTCCAGTCTATGATGTTGTGATTAAATAGCAAAGCCAGCAAGACCCAGCTCGGGGCTGTCTTTGGCTTGTGACCCCCTCTGTCCTGCCAGCTCTCCCCTGCTCCCCTGCTGGGATGGTTGGTTGTTACCTCTGGCATCACAATCAGGAGAATTTTGGGCCTCCAAAAAACCTCCTCTGTCTCTTCTGTGACTGGATTTTTGATTTTTCATTTGGGTGTTTTGTTGTTGACCTGGTTCTTTTCTCAGGGGGTGTTCAGGAGCTGGAACAGCTCCCCAGGGCAGTGGTCACAGCCCCAATCCTGAAGAATTCAGAAAGTTCAAGGAGTGTTTGGACAACACCCTCAGCCATGTGGGTGGTTTTTGGGGTGTCCAGTGCAGGGCCAGGAGTTGGAATTGATGATCTTTGTGGGTTCCTTCCAACTCAGGATATTCTGTGATTCTAATCAATCTCCTTCAGCACATTTCTATCCAAAATATGTGTACGAGAAGCATTTTGGCTTCAATGAATTAATGCCTTTTAGAGAAACAGGGCTTTAAAATCTGGAAAAGCTCATCAGGAAAGCACTGAAAAACTTGGATTCTCTTCTCTGAACCACGAGGACTGGGCTCAGTTCACTGTGGGGTGCCCACCTGTGCTGGCTGAGCAGGGATCCTACAGCAAGTGGTCTGAGGATGATTTTAAATATAAATTGCGTTGCATTCTGGCAGGAACCTTTGGATCAGCACATGTGGACAAGCTGAGGATCCAGGAGCAGAATTCACAGCCCCAAGGTCAGACTCATTCTCAATTCACAGCTTTAGCCCAGGTTTGATAAAGGACAGAGCTAAACCACTCATCTCAGAGTGATTTACACCCCGGTGCAAAGGAAGGAGCCAAAATCGTGGCTCCCGGGGAGAACCGGGAATGAATCACGGCGGTGACTGAAAGGGCTGAGGTGATTCACGCCCGGTTTGACCACAGGCCACGAGGATTTGGATGTCACAGCCCAAATTTGAGTGTTCTCTGAGTCAGACCCGGGTATGAAATAACACAGAACAGGTTAAACCGTGTTCAGGGCGTTTCAGGTGAGGTGAACAACCCCAAAACCAGCTGTGCCAGCGACTCAGCACAGCTACTACTGATTGTAATGATGGAGAGGCAGAGGGGCCGTGTGCTATTCCAGGCTTCTTAACTCGATATTCCGCTCTTTTATGGATTCTTTTGCACTGAAATTCACCCTCAAGGGCGCATTTCTGACATCACCGTGTCAGTCAGGTCCAGAACGATTTAATGTTGAATTTTCTAGTAAACAAACAGGGATAAGGCTTTCACACAAAGCTGTCTGCCCTCGCTTCAGCGGGTCAGAACCACCCTGGATCTCCTTTTGCTTCTAAAGACCTGATCTGTATTTAATTTAAGATTTACCGGCTGTCGGATGGAAGTGTCCTTGCTCTCACCAAACCCTCCAGCTTTGCCTCACTCTGTGTGACGGAGCTGTGAGGAGAAGGTTCCGTGTCAGAAACAGGACACGGGGATTATCTGGATGATTAAAAATAGATTTATTGCTGATAAATATATCTAAATATTGCAGATGTAGTATCTAAATAATAAGTCTGTCATTTATTACAGTGGATTATTGTGTAATCAATTTGTGGTCACATCTGTGTCCAGTTTTGGGTCACTCACTTCAAGACAGACACTGAGGGGCTGGAGCATGTCCAGAGAAGGGAACGGAGCTGGGAAGGGTCTGGAGCACCAGGAGCAGCTGAGGGAGCTGGGAAAGGGGCTCAGCCTGGAGAAAAGGAGGCTCAGGAGGGACCTTCTGGCTCTGCACAACTCCCTGATAGGAGGGGACAGTCGAGGGGGTCTCAGGCAAGAGGACAAGAGGAAATGGCCTCAAGCTGAGCCAGGTGAGGACATCAGGAGGAATTTCTTCATGGAAAAGTTTGTCAAGCATTGGAATGGAGCTCTCAGCAGGGCTCCATCTCTGGAAGTGTTTAAGGAAAAAATGACGGCGCTCAGTGCTTGGTGGTGTTTTAATCCAAGGTTTAGTCCAACCCGATCGATTCTGTGACCCTGTGCTACATTTCTGACTCTCCCAGAAGCAAAAGCACAAATCCCAAACCACGTCCCGTGGCTGCCACGATGCTGAGGGGTTGCTCTGCCTCCCGCCTTGCACCCATTCAAACCTTTCCTCTCCCTGCACGGGCAGGAGACGCAGTTTCTGAATCATCCCCCAGCCCTGCCTTCTTTCCCCCGCTATTTACGGCCCCTTCCACTCTTTGCAGCCCTCCCCCAGAGAATCCCTGCTTATGAAATTGCTGCTGCTGACTCTTCTTCCCTGAGAAATAACTCAAGCCCAGAGGGGTCTCTTGGCGCCCGGTAGGAAACGTCGCTGCCAAGAAAGCGAATCTAAATGCAAATTTAGACCCATTTCGGGTCTCTCCCTGCTGGCAGGAGCAGTCAGATCTCACTTCCCCTCCTCTCTCCGTTACAAAACCAGGGGTATTTCCTAAACATCTCAAATGGGAACAGGGAACGGGGTTAAGATATTCCCCGTCACAGTTTTAATTATCAACAAACAATGTTTAATTCTTACTGGCAGGTAAGACGTGCAGCTGGGAACTTAGGGCGAGGGGGGACAGCTTTAAGCTGAAAGAAAGTGGATTTAAATTGGATATTGGGAAGAAAATCTTCCCTGTGAGAGTGGGGAGGCCCTGGCACAGAGAAGCTCGAGTTTCTGTTCAGACTTTCTTTTCTAAGTCGTGTCTGCAGCTTTAGCCTGGTCCAGGGTCTAAGTCTTTAGGCTGTGCTTAACAGCAGGAGGTTTCTTCTCTATGGCTGAAGAATCACAAAGGCCTGAGCTCAGGATGATGAAAAACCAAGTAAGCAGAATTTAGATATTTTTATTCAAGAATCTTTTATAAAAAAGCCTGACTTGTCTATGAGCTTGAAATATCCTGATACTGAGGTTCTGGTGTTCATTATTCACCTAATCCTGAGCTGATGAGGAGTGAAAGCACCGCCCACATCAGATGAGACCAGCAGAAATGGCCTTGTGCTGCTAAGTTTGAGTTTTGTGAAGTATTTGAGCTTCCGAGGGGTGGCACAGAGGAACAGCGGTGCCGGCACAGCGATATCTCCTGTGACCAGCTGATAAAAGACACAAACAGACCTTTGTTTTCGCAGATATTGAACTTTCCGGAGGGAAGAAAAAAGTCTCTTCCAGGCTCAGCTCTAGAGGCAGGGAGTTCAAAACAACAAACTTTAGTCTCAGGCTGGATATTGGTTTTGTTTATTTTGGTTGCAAAAATAAAAAAAAATTCAAAAAAAAAAGAAGTCAGTTCTGAGTGAAAGGTTTCTTTTCCCTCTCGTGGCATTAAAAAATCATAACCTAACTCAGGCTAACGCACAGAGGAACCAAAATATCTCTGTAAAATGAGTAATTAAAAAAAGGGGGGGTTTGAAATGAGTTAAAGACAGGGGTTCAGCAGTTTGGGGACAGATTGTCCCAGTGCCCTGGGGCCAAGCAAGAAATCTTGGGAAGAGGCCTCTGCCTCGCTGCCCTGGGATTGGTTGGGGTGTCAAGGAAGGGGATTCTCCCCCTCTGCTCTGCTCCTGTGAGACCTATCTGGAATCCTGCATCCAAATCTGTGAGTCCTGGCATCAGAAGGATGTGGAGCTGCTGGAAGAAGTCCAGAGGATTCCAGGTTGATCCAAGGCCTGGAGCTCCTCTGCTCTGGAGCCAGGCTGGGAGAGCTGGGAATGTCCAGCCTGGAGAAGAGAAGGATCCAGGGAGACCTCAGAGCCCCTTCCAGTGCCTAAAGGGGCTCCAGGAGAGCTGGAGAGGGACTGGGGACAAGGGCCTGGAATGATAGGAAAAGGGATAATGGTCTCAAGATGCAGGAGGGCAGGGTTAGATGGGATATTGGGAAGGAATTGTTGGTTGTGAGGGTGGGGAGGCCCTGGAATGGAATTCCCAGAGAAGCTGTGGCTGCCTCATCCCTGGAAGTGTCGAAGTCCAGGTTGGGCGGGGCTTGGAGCAACCTGGGATAGTGGGAGGTGTCCCTGCCCATGGCAGGGGGTGGAACTGGATGATCTTTCAGGTCCCTTCCAACTCAAACCATTCTAAAATTCCATGAAAACATTCTTCAGTTCCCACCACCGTTTCTTAGTCCTGTTAAGTGTAGATTTAAGAAAGGCTCAGAGTTTGCCAGTCCAAAAGATGGAGGTGTGTGAATACACACATAAAAACACAAAAAGGAAATATTTCCGTAAGGGGAATTATCCCAAAACGGGGATACAGGAAGGAGCATCTCTTGGGTGAGTAGCAGGGATGAATCCTTTCTATTTTTTTTCTCTCCATTTTCAGACCATAATTTAATCATTTGCTGAGCTGGCCTGACAAAAAATTTCTTCATGGAAAGGGATTTAGCATTGGAGGGGCTGCCCAGGGTGGTGCTGGAATCCTCATCCCTGGAGGTGTCCAAGGAGCCCCTGGAGGTGGCACTCAGTGCTCTGGGTTGGTGACAAGGTGGGGATCTGTCACAGGTTCGACTTGATGACCTTGGAGGTTTTTTCCAATCTCGGTGATTCTGGGATTCTGTGAATTGGGTTCCTGATGGCCACAGCACCAAAGAAATGAAACACAAACCTTGTGCAAGGCCCCTGAGATGGGATGAGGGATCACAAAGTCGGGAAGGTGCAGGAATGAGGGGAAACACCTTGTGAGACAGTCAGACAGTGCACGGGTGGGGATGGAGAAGAAATTCCAGGAATGGACAATTCCAGGAAAAGTTTGGGCTGAAAACTGGAGTGGGAAGCAGTGCCCGCCTCTGAAGGGCAAGGATAACCCTTCAAGTTTCGGGTTGGTTTTAAACAAAACCCAAACTTTGTAGAGAAATCAGGAGTTGGCCTGTGAGACGCTGCCTGAACTCACTGTAGCTCAAGCCGCTCCCCTGGGCCCTTCCTTGCCTTATTTCTGGCATTTACGAGTGGAAAAGATGAAGAAAAATAAGCTGTGTTTAGAAATGAAGCCCAGGGCAGCTCTGAGCATTAAAGGTGTGAAAAAGGATGACCGTGATGCTGCAAAGCAGAGAACATTGTGCTGAGAGCAAAGTTTTTATATTTACACGAGCTAATTGGGAATATCACAAACCAATCCAATCACCTTCACAAGATGAAATCCGTGCAGGAAAAGAAAACCTGCGAGGACTGTCGGAGTTAGAGAAAGGTTTCTTTTAATAGCAAAGACTGGAAGAGCTTGGCTGGAGCTGGAAGCTGAGTAGGAGGGGGCCTGGTCTGCAGACTCTGCCTCCAGACGAGCGGCAGGAAGGAGGAAGAACTATTTTAGCTGCAGGATGAAGCTGGCACCAGCACAAAGAGCTAAAAACTCGTCTCGAATGAATGCTGGCTGGAAAGGAAAAACATTTCTCAGCATCAAAGGCGAAGAAGGTTTTGGAACAGCCTTCCAGCCGCCCACCAGGTTTGGGGTAGGTTTGAGATCCACGTGCGAGCGGGGCTGCGGAAAAACGTGGAGTTCAAGGAGCAGAAGACTCTGTGAAGTCAGACGTGTCTGAGAAAGACATCTTGGCAAGTAAAACTAAAAGAGGAGAGTTTTAGATCAGAGATAAAAGAAAAAAATTCTCTGCTGTGAGGGTGGTGAGGCAGTGGAACAGGCTGATGATGGGAATTGTGGCTGCTCCATCCCTGGAAGTGTCCAAGGCCAGGTTGGACAGGGCTTGGAGCAACCTGGTCTGGTGGAAGGTGTCCCTGCCCATGGCACGGGGTGGGACTGGATGATTTTGAAGTTTCCTTTCACTCCAAACCACTCTATGACCTGAGTCAAATCAGGCTGTAAACGCACTGGAGGAATCCTCAAAGATTTGGGAATTCTCCCTTGCATCATTCCCGCTCTCCGGTCTTGTTCCGCAATGACAGGAATCCTTCCCCAGAGCCACCTCCATTCCAGTGCTGGGTGGGTGCACGTGAAGATGAAGAATTTTCCTTTGAAAAACATCCTGGAGGTGTGAAAACACAAAAAGGATTTATTTCAAATATATGAACATCCACTCCGAGAGTGGCAGAGCATTGGAACAGATTCCCAAGGGAAGGAGTGGAATCACCATCCCTGGAAGTGTTCAAAAAATAAGGAAATGTGGCATTTGTGGGAATGATTTGGTGGTATTGGATGGAATTCTGGACTCAATGATCTTGGAGCTCTTTTCCAACCTTAATGATTCTTTAATTTGGAGGCCACTCACAACTTTAATTTGTTTACAGGAGATAAATATTGCCACAGTGTTTCCACCATATTTTATTAGGGTTTTTATAACGCTGGTTTTTTTTTAATGTAATCTAAATTCCATTTATAATTTTTGAGTCTGCTATTACGTGTGGCAGCCATAAAAACCTTTTCTTCGTGTAAGGCCTGAGGAAACATTTTCGTGGAGCTCAGGAGCTCAGCGGGTTTGTCTCTCTGGGGAGGATCCAAAGAAGTCTCAGCACAACCTCTGATGTTACCAGAAAAATTAAATTCTGCAAATTGAAGAGTTTTAAAGTTTTTCCAAGGAAAGAACAGTAAAAGTGGCTCTCATTTAAGTTGATTGCACGCTGGAGAACTTTCCAAGAATGAAAGTCCAGCTTGGAGAAGATGGAGATGGTTCATTCACTGCCCTGTTCCCTCAGTAAATTGGCTTTTCAAACATGGTGGTTACAGGAGGACAAGAAGTCTTTTAGAATCACAGAATTTTAGAATGGTTTGGGTTGGAAGGGACCTTAAAAATCATCTCATTCCAGCCCCTGCCATGGACAGGGACATCTTCCACTATCCCACGTTGCTCCAAGCCCCATCCAACCTGGCCTTGGACAATTCCAGGGATGGGGCAGCCACAGCTTCTCTGGGCACCCTGTGCCAGGGCCTCCCCACCCTCACCGCCAAAAATTCCTCCCCAATATTCCATCTAAATCCACCTTTTTTTGGTTCAAAACCATCAACCCTTGTCCTGTCACTCCATCCCTCATCCCAAGTCCCTCTCCAGCTCTCCTGGAGCCCCTTGAGGCACTGGAAGGGGCTCTGAGGTCTCCCCAGAGCTTTCTTTTCTCCAGGCTGGACATTCTCAGCTCTCCCAGCCTGTCTGGAGGGGTTTGGTCAGTTAAAACAACACAAAAGTTAAAAAAGTAAAATCTGGATGATTAAAAGGAGGAACAAGGTCACTCTCGGAGTAATTTGGTTGTTGTTGTCTCCCGTGCAAAGATTCCGTCCACCGCTGTTACTCAAAACCGTGTTTATGGGAGAAGGAAATTTCCATTCCTGTGTTTATTTGTTATTTACTGAGGGGAAAAAAATCCAATTTATGGATGGGGTTTTTTTCACTGCCCAGAGCTTGGTGTTCATCATCCTGAAATAGGGCAAAGCAAAGAGAGGTTTTTCCTGTTCTTTTTAGGGTTTTCACTCGGGGCTGGGTGAGTAATTCCGGAGCGTGGGATGAAATGTGGAGTGCGAGGAGCCTTTTGTTCTCGCACGCCCCGCAGGCAGTCGCACAATATTCCCTATTTGCAAACAAGGAGCAACAACTCGATGAAACTCCCAAAAAAAGGTGTTTGATTTTCCCCAATACCGAGGAAAAGGGATCTCAGCGATAACTCCAAACAAACCTATGGCTGCTGTAAGAAATAATAAATTTTGAGGGATGGAAGTGGCCTTTTTTCATCCAAATTTCCGTGCAAGAGTTTGTATTTGTCAGAAATCTCCAAGTTTTAATTAAAACCAGGAAAGCCTTAGAACTGGATTTGAAAGATTTTGCAAAGAGAGGATTTTCACGTTTTAAAGGTGAGCAGTTTCTATTTTTTAGCAGATTTATCCAAAGAAATACTTTGTTTCTCCAACACCTGAAGGCATTCCGGGTGAAAAATGCAAGGTGGTGTGGAAGGAGGGTTTTTTGATGGAAAGCCAGGAATTTTATGTAAAGAAATACTGAAGAAGGATTGAGTTCTTTCCAAATAAGATTAATTCAGCTTTTCTTTTCTTTTCTTTTTTTTTTCTCTTCTTTTAATTCTGAATCCTTTTGCTACGGGGAAACCTCCAGAAACACAAACCGGATTTACATATCCCCTCTTTTGTGTCTTTTCAAAAGTGAAATCCGGCTGACAAGCATTAAAAGTGACAAATTAGCAAAGAAAATAAAACCAATGTTCTTTCCGCTCTCTATAAATAAATCCCCGGGACACGGAGTGGAAATCTGCGAAATCGTTTGCTGTAAACATAAGTTCAGGGCAGCGAACATAAAGGAAAAATTTAGATATCATCCACCATATGCACGGAGAGACATCTCCATGGTAAAATATCCACTCTGAGCAAAACCAGCCTGAGCAGGATTCACCTTTGATGTGGTGACAGCCCAACAAATGTTAAAATGCGGCAGAAATAGAAACAGAACGAATCTCCGGGACACCAGATTTTCCCAAATCCCCTTCTCTTGCATATTAATATATTAACTATGCCATGAGAAGCACTGCAGCGGTGATTAGTGATTCTATAAGGAATCTGCTCTGGCGGAGAAATTGTGATTCCCCATTCCTGGAAATGTTCAAGGCCAGGTTGGATGTAGGAACAACCTGGAAGGTGTTGCCGCCCATGGCAGAGGGGTGGAACTGGATGGTCTTGAAGGTCCCTTCCAACCCAAACCGTTCCATGATTTTCTAGGCTAAAAATTGCCAATTCCACCAAATTCATGGAAGAGAGTTGGATTCAGAACTCCGGGAGTACCAGGATGCACAAAACCCAAGGGTTGGCTCTTCCCTCTGTGGTACAAGTGAGGAACCCAGGGAGTGGAGAATTCAGGAAGATTTTCTTCATGGAAAAGGGATTAAGCATTGGGATGAGTGGAATCTTCATCCCTGGAAGTGTCCAAGGAATGCCTGGATGTGACCCTCGGTGCTCTGGGCTGGTGACAAGGTGGGGATCAGTCACAGGTTGGACTTGGTGACCTTGGAGGTTTTTTCCAACCTCAGATTCTGGCAATTCTGGAATTGAGCTCCTGGTGGCCACAGCACCAAAATTCCCTGGCGCCAGCATCAAGAAAAACTCATGGATTTTGTTGAGACAAAGCCCACAGAAAAAAAACCAAAACAAGACAACATGAAAAATGGCCCCAGAGTTTATTTTTCTCATGGAACTTTTCGGGGCTGACACCTTTTCCAGATGAAACACAAAACTTCGAGGGCTTTGATAGGAGACTGAAAAATGTCAAGTGATGGTTTGGGATTGGAGTGAAGGGGAAGGAGGGGAAGTTTGTTTGTTCATTAAATAAAACAAATCCCCTGAAAGGAGACATTTCTCATAGAAATATCACTCCTTTGAAACCAAACAAAGAAATTTTTTTTGTCTGAGACAGAAACTGAGATCAGGCTGGAACTGGGGTTGAACTGGGAATCCAAGACCTGCCTGAGCCACTGGAGGTTCACTGACTCACCTGGAACCCAGGAGAAATCCCAAAATGGGGGATGAAAATAAAAGGTGTTTAAAAATTCCCGCAGAAGTTCTGGGAGAAGGGAGTTCCTGAAAGGACAGGAATGGATTCCTCTTCTGGCTGCTAATTAGGATTTGAGAAACCTCTGTGGGTCAGTGAAGAGCAGACAAGTTGAAATGTCACTCATGGACACGGCAATTTAGGAGCCTCCCTTTCTGGAGAGAATTATTATGGGATATTAATGATCAGAGTCTCAAAATCACAACGGGAAATAAATCCTCCCATTGAAACTGAAGAGCGAAGAGGAGTTTTCTGGATGGATTAAAAATGTGTTGAATGGCTAAACAGGCCAAAAAGAGAAAAATTAAGGAAGAAACAATTGGGAAAGAGTGAATAATTAACAACAAACACAAACCATCATCCCAGGAACCACCAGAGCTCCAGCTTAACCAGCAACATCCTTTTCTCTAAGGCATTTTCTCCAATATTTGCCCCTTTTCTTTTCAAAGATCAATTAATTGA